>JAZKJV010000829.1:0-205798 GCA_037367405.1 Ottelia alismoides
TAGATAATGCAATGTCGAAAAAATAGCACAATAAACTTTGTACGTCTACATGAATCAAATGAACATACAAAGTTCGTTGGTTAAATTCGAATGTTAATTTATCTAGTTACATAATAGAAATATTTTCAGGCAACGTCCTTCAAAGCACAAATCTTTATTTACATATTATTGGTAATGATCGAAAATTGATAAAGAGTAACTTCTTTTTTATCTGGAGCTTACAGGTTTGCCCGTAAAGAAATATGCTTTAATTAAAAATACTGAATGCGTAAAAATACTATAAAAATATTTGACCTACCATTAACTGCATGAATAATACACAGTGTTTACGTCGAAGAGATTCCTTAAAAGTGTTGTAAATGGAATGCTTTGAATTTGAATAAGAGCGACATAGAGGTGATACTGTCAAAACACACATGAAATGTAGCTTTCTTTCGATTTCTTTTCATTAATTCAAGTAACATAGGCATGCTCTCTTTGGGATGTAAACAAATGTATATGATGATGTAGAAAATTACGATAACAATCACACTACATGGATTTAACGCTCATCAGAGGGAAAAAAAATCACGGCAACACTCTCAAGCCCTAATATTCTCTCAATGGAGACAAGGGATCTCTTCACTTTCTTAACCTTATAAAGCAAAAGAGGTGAGTACAATATATATAGGAGTATGTGTAAACGTTCACTCACCTAAAGATCTATTTATCCGCATAAATATCCACCCACTAAACACTCTCTCTCAAGTTGGACATACATGTTTACCACGCCCAACTTGCCCCAGCTAGGGGGTCTGTTGTTGAGATGTCCTACTTTCGAAAGGTATTGGATGATGTGGGTCTTTACCCACTTAGTTGTTGAATGACCGAAGGTAGAGTAGTGCAGAAAATTCCCCAACAAGTATATAAGATGGTATGAGAAAACAATTACATTTTGCTCGAATTGTACAATAGGCAACCCCTTTTTGAAGAGATCCACTGATCTTCGAATTTCAAATAAGGAAGACAACACAATCCATCATCAATCGTCTCACTGACGAAATGATTATCTATTTCCACATTCTTAGTTCGGTTGTGCATCACATGATTATTGACCAAGTTTATCATGGCTTTCTTGTCATATAACATCTTCATCAACATAGCAACTATAATATCTAGTTGTTCCAAGAGAAGTTTCAATCAAGAGATTTTAGTGTCCCTGTTCGCAAGAGCATGATACTTAGCTTCAACATTAGGTTGTGAAACCACATTCTGTGTCTTGTTCCTCCAAATTACCAAGTTACCACAAAGTTAAGCGACATATCCTAAAATAGATCTTTTGTCGTCAATTGATCCATCCCAATTTACGTCCATATAATCCTCAATATGCATCAACTTTTGCTTTTTGATTGTGAGTCTCCGACTACCAAACTTTTTTAGATAGCACAAAATTTTGTTAACATAACATAGGCATGAGTAGTTATGGGAGCATACATAAACTGGCTAGCAATGTTTACAACATATGTGATGTTAGGTCTGGTGAGCTTATGGTAGATTAGCTTTCCCATGGTTTTTTGGTATCTTCCCTTATCCTTGTCATCAAGAGGCGTCCCACCCACTTTGTTTAGCTTATGATTCACCTTTATAGGGCTACATACCGATTTGCAACCAAGCATGCTAGAGTCCGGTAACAATTTTTGCACATACTGATGTTGGTTCAGACACATGCCATCAAGAGACTTAGCCATCTCAATACGAAAAAAGTAACAGAGTTGTCCTACATCCTTAAGCTCAATTTCAGTCATGAGGACCTTCTTTATATTAGATATCTCATCATCATCTCCACATGTGAGAATCATGTCAACATAAAATAGGAGGATCGCTGGTTTATTTGACCTTCTTTTATAAAATAGTATGATACACTTTCGTTTGTGTATGTCCACTTCTAAGCATGATAACACGAAGTCTCTCAAACCAAGCTCGAGGGGATTGCTTCAACCTTATAAAGCCTTCTTTAATTTGCAACACTTCCTCTGTTCTTCATATCAAGGTGGCATTTTCATATAAACTTCTTCATGAATACCCCCATTCGAAAAAGCATTTTTGACATCCAATTGATGTATTTTCTAAGAAAATTGGACTGCCATGCAAATAGTTACTCTCACAGTATTTGTCTTTATCACAGGAGCAAATGTCTCATGGTAATCAATCACGTACTTCTAGGTGTATTAATTTGCATTTAATGTATCCTTGTACCTATCAACCTCATGCAGGGTGGTAATTTACACTGTACACCTACTTTGAACAAACCAATGTATAGCTTTTGGGGCATCCACAACATCCAACCTGTCATTTTCTGAAGAGGAGTTCTCCTCATTCATAGCACTCATCCACTTGGGACCATCTTGAGCTTCATGCAATGTCCTTGGAATATCATTATATGTGAACCTTGTGATAAACCTTATAGAGTAAGAGACAAACTGGTCCATAGGATATCGAGATGAGGCGCGGATGGATCTAACGGATTTTATCATGGCAATGGGCGATCATCTTTCACATCTCTATTTTCACAGGTCGTTCCACTAAAAGGATACTCTGCATTGTGAGGAAAAGTATCCAAGGGATTCACAAAAATCAGAGAGTTACTTAGAGTATTGCAAGGATTTCGAGATGTTGAGAAGAGATTGGGATGATGGTTCGGTGTCATGCTATCTTCGACCTCCATGAGATCTTCATCCTCCATGACCTTACTAATGCCATTCAAAAACCCCATTGGGCAATGTCACCAAGAAGAGACACTCCCTTTTCATTCTTCTCATTACTTGTTCGGAGGAGCTCTCCTTAAGAACATTCTCTAGGAAGTAGGATTCATCCTCAAAGAAGGTAACATCCTTTCTCACACAAAGACGATGGATCACAGAGTCAAAGCACTCGTAGATCTTCTAAGTGCCCTGAGTAGCCAAGGAAGATACATTTGAGTAGCCTTTGGTTCTGATTTCCTTAGGCTAGGTCTGCAATTGTGAAGAAAACAAACACATCATAATACACGAGGATCCAATGGGCTTTGTCATGGTGAACAATGGAGTAGAGGGTTTTCTCCCTAATCACGGTAGACAGATTTCTATTGATAAGATAGGCATCAATAAGGACAACTTCTCCCCAAAAATATTACGGTACATTTCTCTGAAAAAGATGAGCCCTAGTCACATCCAACAACTATCGATTCTTTATATCAGTTATCCCACTATGTTGAGGGGTATAGCTATAGGAAGATTCATGAACGATGCCTTTTTTCTCAAGAAACACATGTAAAGATCCCTCAAGGTGTTCCCTTGCATCATCTGTTCTAATGGTTTTGACAGTTGTTGAGTATTGGTTGTATATCATTCTTAAAAAGTTTTTTACTGCGTATAGGACCTCACTTCTGCTTTTCAATAGATAAACAAAAGTACATCTTGAAAAATCATAAATGAAGGTAATAAAGAATGATGACTACCCAAACTCCTCACATTTGTAAGATCTCATAAACCAGAATGAACAATATGAAATATCGCTTTACTATTGTTGCTTGAGATAGGGAAACAGTTCTGATGTGTTTGTCCAGTTGACACACATCACATAAGTGAACATTAGTTTTACTGTTATTACATAATGTAGGGAATAAAGTACGAAGAGTAGTAAACCCAAAGTGATCAAGACGCTCATGCCACTGTTTGAAGTTTAAAGATCTACCTTGCTTTTATTATCAGTAGTAGCAACCCAAACAGAGGCAACTTTAGGAAGGCGGTAGGTAGAGGCCATCATCAATCAAATCAATCCCAATCCATTTTCTCATTTGCAAGTCTTGCATAACACAAGAAATCGAATCAAAGATAGTTAAGGTCTTTGGTAACACGATAAACAAATAACAAATTCATGGAAAAATTAGGAACATGGAGGGCATCTTTAATTGGAATTTACTAATTACATATATACTCCCTTTTCCAGCAATGTCACAGAAGAACCATCAGCTAGATTCACGTGCTCTCTTTGAAAGGTATGCTTATATTCCTGGAACATTATGGGCCTATTTGGTTGCCATGGTACCTAGAGGTATCCTGGGATACCCCCAGCTCCATCCATACATTCCTAGGTTGGGATTACTTGTATGGACCCTACATTTTCTTTAATATAATATTTTTTTAGCCATGTTTAAAAAAAGGAAAATCATGTTATAATCATTAAAACACATAATCAATGTTACATCACATCATATTTTATCATTCCAATCCTCTCCAACCCCCAACCATCCAAATAGCTACTGTTCACAAGAGGATACCCCATCCTAACCCAGTCACCAAACGGTTGGACATGTAAGCCCACGACGAGCCATTATGCAATAAATGTTATTGCAAATATATTATTCCCTGATTTGAAATGAAAAATAACTAATTTGCATATATGTCCCTTAGTACAATGAGGGTTATGTACCATAGCCATCTTAATGATCATACAACTGTTGATTCAATTATTGAATCATAGAGGCTCGTGCTTGGATGAATATCTAAAGAGTTAGATTAAGGACTCATCAAGCACCGTCAGATGATTATTAAGAGATGATCTCCAGCCTGAGAAGGAGATGTCAATCCTTTCTCTAAAGGCTGATATCTAACCGACCTCTTGATGCAGGTCCTCTGCATAGGAATAAAGATTTAGAGGTGTTAGATAAGTTAGGTCAAATAGTTGACTTAATAAAATCGAGATAACCGAAGTCCCATGTCGTATGCTGTCACGATGTAGGCACACATCCTCTGACCTGAGACAGATGTGTTACTATATATGTAAGTATGTACATTTAGCAGATTAATAGGTTGATGACCTAACCAATGTCTATACATCGGCGCGTTGGTGTGCATGTAAGATCATATGAGTAATACGAACTCTCAAAGGGATCATAGATGTTCATTATTGAACCGGAAGACATGAGCTCACTCATGAGATATTGGGAAGAATCAAATTCCGTGTACGGTCATCTCGCTTTTGGAAGCCCGACTGAATTTGTAGGTTTGATATATACTTTTGGAAAGTATATGATCAAGACCTAGGTATGATATATGATCAATACCAACTCCCAATGATCAAATGAAAAACTTAATGATAAAACTATGAAGTAGACAGTGTAAAATTGAAATAATACTTCGGGTTCATTTTGAGCCTTTCAATATGCAGGATATACATGTACTAGGAATACCTGAGGGTGATGTGATCATAATTGATTGTATAACCATGACGCTTCCATTCCTAGGGAGTGATGAAACAGATCTGGATTTTATTGACTCCTCTCAGCAGAGAAGTAACCTGATCTTGGTCCAAATGTTAGACATTGATCTGAATGTGATTCAGATGCAATGAGAATATTAGATTTGCGGTCTTGATTTAATCAAGTATGTATGGGAGGTCCGAGATATGGATTTGTGGAAGAATACAATCACCCTGTCCTTATCTTCAAGTATCTGTAGAGAAAGCGCATTATCCTTGAAAGAGTTCAAGATAATTTCATTATTGATATTATATATCTGAACAGTGAGAAAATTGATAATTGAATGCGATTTAATTATCATAAATAATATGAATTTTATTCATATTATAAGGAGAGTTATCTAAGATAATTGAATGTGATTTAATTATCAAAGATAAAAATAATGTGAATGTGATTCATATTATTTGAGCACATGAGAATAGAGATCCAAGATGATTAAATGCGATTTAGTTATCATGGATATGAATAATGTGGATAGTACTATCCATATTAATCATATATAGATTATAGATGTGATTTAGAATATTAGAGAGAGCTATTTGTAATTTACATTTGTTAATTAAATGTTGATGTGAATTGGATTCACATTGGACATTAAATTGAAAATGTGATTTCCATTTTGAATATGATTCACAAGTTTCCAATGGCATGATTGCAATGCTCATAAAATAATTATGAATTATTTATGTGAATAATTTACAACAATAGTTGTTGTGAATTATGGAGATTTTCATGAGATGTGAGATCTTATGAAAGAGAAGAGGAGTGCCTCCTTCCTTTTAAAGAGGATGGACGATCGCTATGAATTGGAATTCAAGATGTGCCACCATCCCCTTTATGGAAGGGAGGCATGCCTCCTTCCTAATTTCTCCTATGTTGATTCGATTTAATTAATTTATATATTGATGATTTATTCAATATATTTAATTTAATTAAATTAATTACTGTTGTATTTTTAACAACCAGATCATAGCCATTAAAATAATCACAAATCAATGTGAGCCATTGGATTTGTGTTGTTCATGGATTGAGATCCATGGATCTTAAAATTTTATAAATAGAAAGGCACCCCTAGCTCTTCTTAAGTTTACAACATATGCTCTTTCTCTTATTCTCTCTACACGCCAACTTCATCTCTCTCCCTTTCTCTTATGGCCGTCCACCATGGAGAGCTAGAGGATTCGCTCTCGCCGCAACATCGTTGTTATGCTGCCAAATTATTTGCTCGTGGAATCTCCGTCTCCTTCAGTGTGCCTCACTCGTGAAGACGACATCAGATCTCGTGTGACAAGATCAGGAGATTTATTTCTTGGATCATCAACATGGGTTGCGAGAAGCACATGTTTCATCAACGCGCGCGCAAGCATCTCCTCCGTCGGATCGGACTTGAGACAAGAGGTCTCTAACAAATTTCCGCTGCCTCGAGCAACTAGTGCGACTAGTCGCTTTCGATCGTATACGATACGATCCTTACGCTTCCATGATGCGCTTAAGGATCTTAGCATATCCTTCAAGTGGTATCAGAGTCAGGTTGAAGGTTTTGGATGCGATCCATAAACCTAAGACGATTTGGGCTCGTTAGTGTTTGTGAAAGTTTTGTCACATTTCATTTTCGCATCTCTGTTTAATGAATATTTCCGACCCTGTTTAAATTATTTAAACATGAAAATACTTGGATTTTTCCCCATTAAATAAGAAAATCGTAGGATCTGAGTTTGCGTGATTTCGAATCTGTTTGCTCAAGTTATGATCATTTTAGTGAACATGCATCCATTGTTTCGGGGACTGCGAATCATGACGTAATTAAAGAGTTAATTACTGATTTGAAGTACCTTGAAATGCGTCCAAATCACATAGGTTCTGTTGTAATAAAATTACCAAACTTTAGAAACTTATTTTGCTTAATTTAGATTTAAATTGATTGAGATATGCTAATTTTAGTAAGTGAGGGTCACTGTTGGAAATTAGTTTCCTAATCAAGAACCTTGTGATTGTCATTTAATCAATTAGTGAAATTAATGGTTTATTTCTTGAAATAACTATGGATAAGTATTTGTGAAATATTTGATGATAATTATTTTCTTAAAGGGTTTTTATCAGTTGTGCCCCTCTGAGATATTGCAATTTCAGTTATGCCCCTCCCTTTTTTGGAATATCAATTATGCCCTTACCTTCTTGCAAAATTCACGGTTTTGCCCTTCTGTTAAGGTAAAGTAGGGGCATAACTGATATTACGAAAGGGCAGAACTGTGAATTTTGCCAGAAGGTAAGGACACAACTGATATTTCAAAAAAGGAAGGGGCATAACTGAAATTGCAATATCTCAGAGGGGCACAACTGATAAAAACCCTTTCTTAAATGATATTGCCTTAACCAATAATTGATTATATATGATCTAGATCCCAAATTGGTTACATGATCTACATGACCTACATTTCAACAAATAAAATTGCTTGAATAGGATTGGGAATTTGTTTAACAAATCTCCTTATAATGATAATCAAAATTATTTTGATTATTATTATATGGTACAACTTCGGTTGAAGAATCGATTATCATCTCAAGTACACAATGATCAATTTGGCATTATCCTTTTCTGAGGTGGATATGGTGTCTAGTCGGAGAACATTGGGGTAGCAGGTTGCACCGTGTGCGGTCTGTCCCACTCCCATTGGTACTGGCCACGACATCGAGTAGGGACTCGATAATGCAGGAAAGATCACGATGTATTTTTCTAATTATTAAAATTCCAAATAATACGTATTTAAGATAATACCATATTTCAAGTAACAATAAAAGAATGTTTGTTGGATATTAATTGCATCATTGATTTAATATGATTAGATTAATTGAAATCCAATTAAAATTAAACACTCTATTATGAATAGAGTTGTTATTTCCCTTGGAAGAATTAATTATGTGAATATGATTCATAATAATTAATTAGATTTTGAACATGATATGGAGGATCACATAAGTGACATCCATGGTCTCTCGTCAAAGCAAAGGGTTCCGTCACCAGAGATTGTAAGTAGGAGACGCCTATCCGAAGTGACAACTCTTGCATGCAAGCACATCTAAGCTGATCTCTTTGTTTCTCGAAAGAGTGAATCCGTATAGATAATGACCCCAATGTCGGGTCATCATATTATTGGGGCGATATTGGATTGCATATAGCGAGTAGTAATCCTGTTGACGGTTGGTTCAATTAACGATGGGTCAACATCACCTTAGGGATGGTGGGTTCGGTTGTTAAAGACCGAATTGGGAATGCAAGTTGGACTTGTAAGGCAGAATGTGTTCCTTCTTCTTTTTATCAAAGTTACAAGTTCTCATACCGTTGGGATGTGATAAAGATAAGGAAGGAGATCCCAGATCTTGCTTAAGATATAATGGTAAGTATATCTCTTACATTGAAAGTGACTAAGGGAATGAACTTCCAGTGTTGACAAGTTAAGACAACTTGGATATAAAATTTCCTAAATTAAAGTAAATATATATTTATATTTATTTATGCATATTTCTTATTTCAGACAATCCTTCTTTAAACCCACTCAATACTGTACTCAATAATAACAAGTAAAATATCATGGATTGGATCCATGACCAAGATATTGTACTTGCCATTGGACACATAATGTATGTGGTTACAATGTCTAAGTTTCCTCATGATAATGAGAAATGACAATTAAATAGACAATAGATCTACAATCCTGTATGTCGCTATAGTTGATCTCTCGTCGAATGTACTTTGGAAGTGACATGTCGATCATGATCATAATTGTCAATTAATCCTTATAAAATCTAAGAAGATGTTTTGGCATACATATTTGCTCTTTATATTTAATCATGAGTGACATTGTTCACTGCATCATGCAGAATGGTGGCTCTATAAGAGATGATATATTCAACATGTTTAAATACCTACCTGAACCAGAGTCTTTCAGAGTTTATATGGATGTAGATACGATGAGTGTCATCACTCTACTATCTATACTCTAGTCATTCATGAACCTTCATAATATTCATATTGTATGAATTGAATGAAGCATGGATAAATGTTGAAATTTCTTATATTGAAATATTTTGGATTCAACATAAGAGATCATTTGTCTTAAACAATGGTTGTTTATAGATGAAGGGAGCACATTGGAAGCATGGGTCAGAACCAAGATGAGAAGGATAGTCAAAGAGTTGACTACACTTTTATGACTTCCATATGACATCCAAAGAGTTGGATAAATACCAATATTGTAATAAGCTGATGTTTGATAGTATGACTATCAAGTCTATCTAGAATCCTTAGAGAAGGACTCGGATAGTGCATCAAAATAATCTACATCTACATATAATCATTGAAATTGACTTTCTTATTAGAAAAGATTAAAATCTAATAATTATATCTCAATCTTCTAATAACACTTGCAATTGGTTGCATATGTTTTAGAAGACTGGAAAATTTGATCTTAAGGTTTAATAGTCATCCACGGATATTGATGCAATGGTTGCAACAATATTTATCGGACAAATAAACTTCATAATTTTAGTGGGAGCCCTTAGTCTTAGAGAATGTCTCTATGACCTGGATATTAGAATACACTCATAATTTATTTCTAAATATTGGAAATAAACATGAATTCTGGAATAAACCTATCATAGAGAGTTATGATGGATACATATCAGATAGTAATTTAACATCTAATGAACTCTACTAAATTAGAAAATTAATGAATGGTTCATTAATATTTCTAATACTGAAAGTTAAACCTTATAAGATTAATAGGAGGATGAAGATCATTTGACAATGATCTATCATCAAGCCTTGGACATTTGTCTGTTGATTTGATCAATAGACTAGTAAGAGATGAAACTTTAGAATGTCTAAAATTTCAAAACTTACATACTTATGAATATTGTATTCAAAGTAGAATGTCCAATACACCCTTCTTTGGGAATGGTGTTAGATGTTGAGGTATTCAAGATCTCATACATATTGATGTATATGGATCATCTATATCAGAATAAACATTATGGATATGTGATATCTATTAATGATTATTTGTTATATGAGATTTCTTCCCTTCACCTTAGAAATCTTTGAAACATTCATAGATTTCGCAATTTTGATTTAGAACCAAAGTTTGAAGGAAGATAAAATAAATTTGATCCAACTTAGGTAGCAAGTACCTATTAAATGAATTCATGAAATATCTTATGGAGAAAGGAATATCATTCCTATCTCATTCCTCCAGATAAACCTAAACTCAATAGAGTTATAGGGAGATATAATTGGATCATGTGTGACATGATTTGATCAATGATTAATCTTACCGTAATTACCTCTTAGTTTCCAAGGTATATATGTGGTAGAGACTACAATATATATCCTTAATAAGATTCTGTGCAAGTAAGATGAAATCTAGCACTAGAGAGTGCTACTTCATTAAGAAAATAAAGGATGGTATTGTATACCTACTTTATGATCTTGAGATTCTTAAAAGATTTCATATTTGAGAATGTGATTTTCAGAGGATGACTCTCTTGAGAATCAAGATGAAAATGAAGTAAAGGAACTCATTTAATCTTGAGATGATAATGAGGCTCCTTAAATCGAAAGCTAAAAGAACAATTAAAGATGAAATACTCATACATCTTCAAATGAGTTTGAAGATATATTCCATGTGTCATTCGAATTTGAAAAATGATCGGACTTCATGTGATAAAGCTCCCGAGGATCATGGCATGCAAAAATGGATTTTAGCAATAAAGTCTAAAGTAGACTTCATACACAAGTGTTGTATATGGGCCCTCAAGGATCCACCTATAAGGGTTAGACTCGTTAAGGTGTAAATGTATCTTCAAGAGAAAGAGGGAACCTGGTGAGAAGGTAGTGACCTTCAAAACATGGCTCGTATCCATGAGCTACACACTGAAGAAAATCATCGCTTGCGATTAGACTTGCTCTTCAACTACCATGCTTTAAACACATCAGAATATTGCTAACTATAGCTATACAACTTGACTTTGACATCTATGAGATGGAAGTCAATATTGCATTCCTCTATGAATACCTCTCCGAGGATATTCATATGAAGTATCCCCATGGCTTCATGGATGAGGAAAGCAAGGTATGCAATCTAAAGAATTCCATCTATGGACTTAAATAAGTTCTTGTAGTTGGAACATAAGATTTGATGAAATAATAAATGTTATGATTTCATATAGAATCTTGATGAACCATGTGGGGCTTAGTAGGAGTGCCAATGCGTTCACTGTGCTAAATGTAGACGATATCCTAATCATTTGTAATGACATAAGGATAATAAAAATTGTTTTATAATCTGGCTATTCTATGCCTTGAGATATGATCTCATGGATACCTCTTAAGATCTTAGTTCTGAAAGTGTTCAGAAGCAAAGAGAAGAGGGTATTGGGACGCCACATTTGTAGTACACCTTGGATATATTCCACTCTTGGAAAAACCAAGGAAGGCTTCCTTCCCTTAAAATATGGCACCGATCTATCAAAAGGGATAGCACCTCAAAGAATTGAGGAAGTGAATGCTAGAACTCCTTGTCCTTGTGCATCAGTTACGAGAAGCTGAGTGTATGTTAGATGTGTACGAATGCCAGATGTCTACCGTGCAGTGGGATTAGTAAACTGTTACTAATCCTACTATGGATATAAAACACTTGGTTGCAGTAATGACAATATCTTCAAATATGATAAAACTTAGAGATAGTAATCTCAAAGTATTATCTTCAAAAGTTTAAGACCTTGTAGATAGTGATCCATAAGGGTCTTGACTGTAGATGCCTTAGAAGATAGAGATCTCCAAGAATAAAGGTATTCTGATAAGGATTATGGGAATACTGGTTATAATAATTATTGAGCAATAGTGTCAAGGACACTATAATTGCTTTAACAAGATTGAGTATTGGTTGCATAAAATGTAACATTCGCATAGGATGTAAGTACTGTTACTAGGAGATATGCAAGTGTCGTAAAGGGACTTGGCATAGTCTTTTGGGAATAGAGTGGCTGATCATCTTACCTAGCTATTTTTCTAAATAGCCTATGATTGTCACATGAGTGTGGATTTAAATGATTAGCCCACTAATGACTCTTTAGACTAGTGGGAGATGGTTGGACGTGCGAGCCCACGACGAACCATTATGCAATAAATGTTATTACAAATATCATTCCCTGACATGAAATGATGAATAACTAATTTGCATAATATGTCACTTAGTAGAATTAGGATTATGTACCATGGCCATCTTAATGATAGTACAATTGTTGATTCAATTATTGAATCATAGAGGCTGGTGCTTGGATGAATATCTAAAGAGTTAGATTGATGACTCATCAAGCACCGTCTAATGATTATTAAGATATGATCTCCAGCCTGAGAAGGAGATGTCAATCCTTTTTCTAAAGACTGATATCTAACCGACCTCTTGATGCAGGTTCTTTGCATAGGAATAAAGATCAGATGTGTTAGATAAGTTAGGTCAAAGAGTTGACTTAACGAGATTGAGATAACCAAAGTTCTACGTCCTATAATGTCACGATATAGGCACACATCCTCTGATCAAAGACATATGTGCTACTATATGTCTTAGTATGTACATTTGGCAGATCAATAGGTTGATGACCTAACCAAGGTCTATACACCGGCGCACTGGTGTGCATGTAATGGCATATGAGTAATACGATCTCTCAAAGGGATCATACATGTTCATTACGGAATCGGAAGATATGGGTTCACTCATGAAATATTGGGAAGAATCAAATTTCGTGTACGGTCATCTCACTTTGGAAGCTTAACTGAATTTGTAGTTTTGATATATACTTTTGGAAAGTATATGATCAAGACCTAGATATGATATATGCTTTTGGAAAGTATATGATCGATACCGACTCCCAATGATCAAATGAGAAACTTAATGATAAAATCATGAAGTAGATAGTGTAAAATTGATCTAATATCAGGTTCATTTCGAGTCTTCCAATATGCAGGATGTACATGTATTAAGAATACATGAGGGTGATGTGATCATAAACGATTGTATAACCATGACGCCTCCATTCCTAAGGAGTGATGAAACGAGTCTAGATTTTAGTGACTCCTCTCAGTAGAGAAGCAATCTGATCTTGGTCCAAATGTTGGACATTGATCTGAATGTGATTCATATGCAATGAGAAGATTAGATTTGCGATCTTAATTTAATCAAGCATCTATGAGAGGCCTGAGATCTGGATTTTGAGATGTGATCTCAATATTCAAGTCACTATACGTGGAACAATACAATCGCCCTCTCCTTATCTCCAAGTATCTGCGGCGAAAGCGTTTTATCCTTGAAAGAGTTCAGGATAATTTCGTTGTTGATATTATATATCCGAGCATTGAGAAAATTGATAAATGAATGCTATTTAATTATCATAAAGAATATGAATTTGATTCATATTATAAGGAGAGTTAACTAAGATAATTAAATGTTATTTAATTATCGAAGATGAAAATAATCTGAATGTGATTTATATTATTTGAGCACATGAGAGCATATATCCAAAATGATTAAATGTGATTTAATTATCATGGATACTAATAATATGGATAACACTATCCATATTAATACTATAAATGTGATTTATAATATTAGAGAGAGCTATTTGTAATTTACATTTGTTAATTAAATATTGATGTGAATTGGATTCACGTTGGATAGTAAATTGAAAATGTAATTTACATTTTATTTTGTATTGTAAATACAATTTACAATTTCTAATGACATGATTACAATATTCACAAAATAATTATGAATTATTTGTACGAATAATTTACAACAATAGTTGTTGTGAATTATGAAGATTTTCATGAGATATGAGATCTCATGAAAGAGGAAGAGGAGTGCCTCCTTCCTTTTAAAGAGGATGGATGACCACCTTGAATTGGAATTCAATGTTTGCCGCCACCCCCTTTATGGAAGGGATGCATGCCTCCTTCCTAATTTCTCCTATGTTGATTTGATTTAAATTAATTTATATATTGATAATTTATTCAATATATTTAATTCAATTCAATTAATTATTGTTGTATTTTTAATGACAAAATCACCTCCATTAAAAGAAAAACAAATCAATGCGAGCCATTGGATTTCTTTTGTCCATGGATTGAGATCCCTGGATCCTAAAATATTATAAATAGAAGGGCACCCCTTGCTCTTATTAAGTTTACAACACATTCTCTTTCTCTCATTCTCTCTACAGGCCAATTTCATCTCTCTCCCTCTCTCTTATGGCCGTCCACCATGGAGATCTAGAGAGAGTCGCTCTCGCCGCAGCATTGCCGTTATGCTGCCGGATTATTTGCTCTGGATCTCCGTCTCCTTCGGCGCGCCTCGCTTGTGAATAAGACATCGGATCTCGTTTTACGAGATCAGGAGATTCGTTGCTTGGATCATAAACATGGATTACGAGAAGCACACGTTTCGTCAATGCGCTCGCAAGCATCTCCTCCGTCGGATCAGACTTGAGACAGGAGGTTTCTTCGTTTAGAGACTCGGTCGCAACTACGCTTCAAGAGGTAACCCTAATACTTATTTATGATTTAGACAAAACGATCCGAGAAGTGTTCTTGGATCATGTGGTTTCGTCACATGAATTTTTTTTTAATTTTCGCTGCCTCGAGCAACTAGTGCGACTTGTCGCTCCTGATCGAATACGATGCGATCCTCACACTTCTGTGATTCGCTTAAGGAGCTTACCATATCCTTTGCAAACATGACCTATGGAGGTCCTTTGCATGTGAGTCCTTGGATCTTTTGAATATTGCAATTTAGTCCAATGCCAGGTCACCTCTTGTGACCCCTATGTAAGTGGACATTTTGCACTAGTGCCCTTGTATCTTTTGTGATTATTATTTAGTCTTTAAAAGTCAAGCGATAGTCCAAAACCTTTAGTTATTTTGCATGTAACCCCCAAAGTTTATTTTATTTGCAAATATGTCCTACTAGCTTGATTTTTTGCATTTTTATTTTTTAAAATAGCTATTGTGCTCTAAATATTCTGCAAAAATAGGAGAAAATACATGATGCCTTGTTTGTTCATGTTATATATTTCATTTAGTATTTTTTATGCATTTACTATTTATTAAAAATAAAAAAGAGCTATTTTATTCCCTATTTGACATAAAAAATACAAAAAATAAAACCTTCATTAAAAATTTCAAATAATACATGTTGTTTATTAGCCTATTTTATCACTGCAAATCAAATATAAAAAAAATCTCAAAAGAAACTCCAAAAATTAGCAAACCCTTGCTAGCCTTAAAAAATTATAAATATTTTTAAAAATCTAAAAAATAATTTTTCTAGATTATATTTTTATATATACTCTTTAATATATATTAAAATTGGTTTTGAAGAATTTTGAACAAATTTGCTCTTTTTAAATCTCAAAACAATTGGGCCTATTTGAAAATTCTTGTTTTGGACTACTTCTGATTTTAAAAATACAAAAATTAGTAAAATTTCTTAAAAAATAGAAGAATATTTTAGAAAATACAAAAAATTTTATTTTGTATTTTTTAACTATTTATAACTATATTTATAATTATGATACTCTATATACCCTATATATCTATATATTATTGTATATACCTATTATTATTTATTAAAAATACCCTATATATTTATTACATATATTATATATAACCCTTATATTATACATATTACATATATATATACACATACACACACATATATGATGTAATAAAAAGAAAAAGAAATTAAAATTTTGAAAATTAAAAATTAATATATATTAACTTAAAAAAGATAATAAAAAAACCAACAAACATCTAGTAAATATTTTGCTTATATATACACATAAATACACACATTATTTAGAAATAAATAATATACTGCTATGTCCCTTGTTCCCTATGTTCAACACCTACTCTACTTGTTTACTATACACACTTGCCTGTAGGGTTTTTTATAATATTTTTTGATCCACAAAGGTAAGGTTATATTCCTAGAACATTCTGGACTTCCCGGACATATGGTCTGAGGCTTCACTATCATTGATCAACTCATCACTAAGAGAATAATTACCTTCATTAGTTTTGCCTACCAAGGTATTATTTAGTGCTCCCATGTTGTCTCCACTCTTGTTAGAAATAGCAATCTTCTTTACGTACTCCTGCAAATCCTTGAACTGGATGTCTGTAAGGCATCTTCCTTTGGCTACTATAGCCCTTATTCATTCTCTTCTCATGATGTAGCTCCAAACAAGGGTTGATTCCATGACCAAGTTTCTTGCGGTGTCCACATTTCTTTTCCTTCCAATACCCATTTTTGTTCCTCTTACTCAGTTTGGCAGACTTCTCGAGCACACTACATGTTCATCTTTCATTGCAGCATGTCGTTGTTCCTCGTACTCAATAGCATGATACATCATCTCAATGCCATATCCAATTCTGGCATTAAATAATTGGCTCTTAGTCGCCTCGAATTCGCTATTAAGACAACCAAGGAAAACAAAGATAATCGATTCATACATGCTTCCTTCTTTTTTTCTTCTTTCTTTCAATCTCAACCTACAACATTCTTCTACAAAGAAAATAGGAAGGAAGATAATCGATTTCTATGCACCTTCAAAGGTGAAAAAAATACAAGGTGGAAGGAGGTTACATGCACATCTAAGAATGAAAGTGCACATGACCATCAAATGGATGATTACCACGATTCTAAGCATCATATAGCTTTGAATATAGTCAAATGTTTGGTCCCAGTGGATTTTTCAATCACATGTGATATTAATTCCAAACATGCTGCAATCAGAATTACTTGTAATATTTTGGACAAGAAAGTCTCGTCCTGTTGGATTGGTTTCGAAAATACATCATGATAAAATATTCTTTTAGATGGATGGGAGAAGTTAATCGGGAAAAATCAATATTTTAAATAGACTTATAGATTTTTCTTCTCTTCAACTCTAGTTCCTCAGATCATTCTTGTGGTTTTGAATGGATTTAAAAAGGTTAGACCTATTGTTCATGCGCCACGTTGCTTGAAAATCATGCTTCAATATCTAGACCATGTTCATTTGCAGAATAAGGAGTAGAATAAGAGTCAATTCCCCTCCTAATGCAATTGTCACGAGTATAATTATTCCCATCTACATCTCATTATTTCACCTTATTTCACTCTTAATCATATCTTTATTCACCTCACATAACGTTATTCCACCTGTGGTTGTCAGAAAATTCTCATGTTTGACATTCGCTCAGATCCTGCTCGCTAAAAGTTTGATTTGGATTCAATTTGAAAATAACCGAACCAAACTTGAACACGAGTTTGGGCTCGATTAAATAGACGAATCGAACCTCAAAAACATAGGTTTGCTAAGATTCTGTTCGTTAAAGTTCGATTATATACACATATACATACATAAAAGTATATATACATAATATATTGCATATATATCTAAGGAAAAAATACACTCTATCATAATATAAGGGCTATTCTCTTATTTTCGCAAACCCATCTAATCCCTATTCTCGAAACCCACACGAAACCCTCCCCTTAACCCATGCGACGCTACCCTATTACCCCCTCCCCTCGGGGAACTGTGATCAGTGATCGCCCCCTCCCCTCTCGTACCCACGCTTTCGATCCGCAGGCCGCACTCAGTGACGCAAAGCTGTAGGCCCATCTCGCCCGGTCGTCCCCCCTCCCCTCTCGCCTGCACATCACTGGCCCACATGCTAGAGGTCACATGTCGGCCCCGTCGCTCGTCTCAACCCCCCCTCCCCTCTTGTTGGCACGCCGACATGCCACATGTTGTGCTTGTATGAGTCTCTTTTTCCCCCTCCAACCTTGATTGATGTTGTCTATGATGATATTTTTTTATCAACAACCCTTTTTACTGCCTTCTTTGTTCATTCCTGAAGCAAGAACATGTGCACTTCAGTGGGCCACATCATAGAAAAAATCACAAACATATACAATATATAGCAAGTGCACCGCAAAACACTAGTCCCTTGCGGAATATCCAAGAAATCGAACATATGAAGTAAGCATAAACAATTGCGGTTATTAAAATCAAATGATCCATACAAATCTAAGGAAAAAATTGGTATATAACACACTGTTGAAATTTTGTTATAAAAAAGACATCAACAAATGCAAAGAGACTTATATATTTGTCATTATCCAATTTTTATTCTAAAACGAACCTTTAACGAGCCGAATCGAACCTTAACGAACCTTATCCGAGCTGAACCAAACCTGATTATAGTTTTCATTTTATCGAACCCGAACCGAACCTGAACCTTAAAGTATGACGAACCAAACTGAGCCTGGGTGGGTTCGCTCAGATTGGGCTCGTTTACACCCTTAATTCCACCTTATTATCCTTATCTCTATTTTTTCAGCTGAACATAGAATAGATCCTTATTCTCCTTATTTATTCTTATTCTCCAAACAAATGCCCAAGAAGACCACATTCCCATGTATGTACATGAGATATATAACATGTTATCTCTACCGAAGTACGGGCCATATTACTGTTGCTTCACATTCGAGAACTCTAAGAGAAACTATCATAGGAACTTAACAATGGTGTTGGTATCAATGTCCAAGATCTCCACTCTAATAATTTTAAGATCAAGTTTATTTGTATCGTATTTAGGGATTAATATATCGTAATCATTTTACCTACCATAACTTTTAAAATAATAATTTTCCAACAATTTAAAAAGAATGTGACTTTATTTCTTGGGTCGTTTTAATTTAGCATGGGAAAAATCAATATTAACAAATTATTCGCATATATGATTTGATACCCCTGGAATCTATATAAGAGAATCGACCATAACATGTACGATTTTTATTTTTCGATTAATAATATTATTATATTGAGGTGAGTACAGTATGATAACCTTATGAGCAATCTCAAAGGAATTATATTATTCATCAGTTAGTCTAGACGTGTATTATCTACCTCTATCTAGGTCTTAATCATTCAAAAGTTTACTATTTTTATTTCTGCTTCTCTCTTATGTACAATAGATTACTTTAAAGATTTAATCTTTAATATCAAGGAGATATACGTAACAATATTTATTTCTATCATCTATGAAGGCGATAACATTTCTCTTATTGGCTCTATTTATCAAAGCATTTGAACAAGAGTTTCACTATGTTGAAGTTCAAGGGAGATTTTTAATACCCCACTGATGAACCTCTGTTTTATCATATGATGAATTCCATATGTTAATCCTCTAGCTTAAATTTTTGTCAATAAAAATCAGACTAAAAACACTGTATATATTTTTGTCTTTAAAATAAATTAAAATTATAAAAAATTGCAGTGTTTTTATACCCTTAAAAATGCTCCCAAAAATATTTCTCCTTTTGTTTGACTTAATTGTAGACCTCCTCAAGATCTACAACTTTCATATTTTGAGTTTTTCCAAATTCGTCATCCTTCTATTTCCTTTTCAAATTTTCTTTTATTTTTATATTTTGAATAAATCTCATTGGGCCACGTGGCTACTTCTGGTTGAGCCACTCAACCCGCTTCCCTGTGCGCCACGTGCCTCCCTTCCACACCATCCGATCGTCTTCTGGCACCTTCATCACAACTGCTCGTTCCCTTCTATTCTCCACTGTTTGATCGGGCCTCCAGATCGCATTTGGAGTGCTTGCTCCTGCCCAGTGCATGACTGTTAGATCATTTGATCCAACGGCCATGATCACCTCGCTCACGACCCATTTATGCACCATGATCGATTGATCAGGGCCGCTCCATCGAGCCCTCATTCTGACCCTTGGATTGCAAGATCCAATGGTCGACACTCCATCTCCTACCTCCATTCGCCCCCTCTCTTCCATCTTCTCCACGTCGAACCACTCTCTCCTTTCCTATTTTACCGACCTCGGTGGCCACCTCCACCACTATTTGAGCACGAACTACACATGCCCTAGCTCCTGTCATCTTCACGTGCCACCTAATCTCGGTCCTCCCCTCTTCTCCTAGTCAGCACGAACCCACGAAGCCACATCCTTCTCCACCTGCACCTCGACCCTTCCCCTTTCAAATAAGCCATCGCTGCCCTCCTTACACTCTGTCCACCTTTACGCTGGTCAAGACCCAACGTCTCTACGTCTCCCCGTGACAGGTGGAGATCGGATTGAGGACACGAAGACAACCTTGAGCTTCGGTGATGACCCTTGGCCATGGTAGGCCATGTTCCAGCTCCAGCCAAGCCGACGAGATGCTCCCCATTGCCGGGGGAGTCCAACGAAGACTGGCACATCTCCAGGTGCTCAGCCCAAGCTGCCCTCATCTGCCTCGATCTCTATATGAGTCTCCT
Source organism: Ottelia alismoides (assembly GCA_037367405.1). Classification (NCBI taxonomy): domain Eukaryota; kingdom Viridiplantae; phylum Streptophyta; class Magnoliopsida; order Alismatales; family Hydrocharitaceae; genus Ottelia; species Ottelia alismoides. The sequence continues at coordinate 20,664 of JAZKJV010000829.1, forward strand.
CTGCTTTTCCTTGTTGTTTCTTTGAATTAACTAGGAACTTGGATGCACTTCTACCTTCAATTAACCACCTCACTAGCTTCACCACATTCATGCCATCTTTGCGCTACACTCAGCTCGCCTTCTCCTATTCTCCATGTTTTGACCACCTTCGCTCCACCTCCTCTCCAAGTTGCCGAAGACGGAGCTCCGGTCCCCCACTCCTCCACTCGCACGGGACCTCAATCTAGTCACCTCACACTTTCATGCTTCGGTTAGAGCTAACACCTGCAAGTATACTACTTCACTTGCCGGAGCCTCACTGGAGCAGATTTTGAAAGCTCCATCTCTGATGGGCTTACTTTGCCATAACACCCTTGACCTCTCTGGCGGTTCCCCAGCGTCTGAGCTTCATCGTTAACTCCTCCAGATGCTTCCCCCGAGCTTCAAACGTCTGATGGAGGCCTGGTGGGGGAAAGGGAAGCTCGTCGGAGCCCCACCAAGTCCACCGCAAGAGGCAGTGGCATTGAAGAACTCGGTGTACTGGCGTCGTCCGATCCTCACGATCAGATGGCCCACAGGAAGCTACGTACAAGCTCTGAACCTCCGATTGTAGCCTCTAGGTTTGGGGTGTCCGAGCCAAGCCAGAGCACAAGTAGACGCCACATGGCCCGAGCCTCCAGCCAGAAACACCGAGCCCGAGCCTCCATCTGAGCCTAGTCCTCACGTGCTCAGGTCATGTGAGCGATGGGAAAATTGCGTCGGTGCCCCACCTTCTTCTCCAAATTGCATTCAGGTCCTTCCAGGAACGTGCAAAGCATGCACGCCTGGGGTTGTTTGCATTCTAGCCAATTCGGGTTTTAATAATTACAATATAGCCCCCGTGCGTATGGAAAATTTATAGGGAAAGTCTCGCAGTTAATTTTAATTACATTTATGCCCTTCTAAGGACCTATTTGTGAGGATTTTGTATTTATTTTCATATTTTCTTTATGTTTATGCCCCTGGACTATTTTGCAAATATCTTGGGAACATGATCTCCGTTTTAGTTGATTTTAGTTTCATTTGAAAGCTTATTTCATTGTCCCATTAGCGTGATTTGTCATCTATTTCATGATTTTAATAATATGGGTTAATTTATCAATTAAGTTTGTTTCATATATTGATCCTGAAATTGATTACACATTCATTGCTCATTGATTTATTTATGCAAGGCATATGTGCATAGTTTTACACTTGCATCACATTGCATTATAAAAATCAAATAAAAAGTGTCTTCTGTGCATGCATCATCTATCTGCATCATTTGCATCATGTTTCCTTGTACGATGACCTAATTAGTTATTCATTAATCACTTGATCCAAGCATTAAGAGTCTGAATAATCACTTTAGAGGCTCGTGTCCCTGAGTTCGACCTTGGACTTGCCCAAGTAAAAAAAAATTTGACGTGTTACGTTGAATTTATATATCAAGAAGTAGTTTTTGATCAATCCGAAATTGTCTACCTACAACGGAATTTGAATATTAATTTGACATTATTAAGAGGGAGATTTTGGGTTCTTCACTCATGCATCACAGAAGCATGGGGATCAGATCATATATGATCGAAAAATTGACTTGTCATTCAAGTCATAATAGCAACAAAATTTTAAAAAATATTCGATGGGACCACATAGATTGGGAACCATTCCCGATCTGTTCCATCACTATCATACGAGTTTAGGATTACCTCTTGAAGTGTGAATGTGATACTCTAATCTCCAAAACAAGAGACCTCATGTCTAAGTTTGATCCAACAGAGACAACACTTGCGTGCACGAGGATGAGCCGCATACTTTTCGCAATCCAATGAAATCATCTAAGACTCCTTGCTCCTGATTTCATCGTATGAAATCATCCTTGTTCATCACGATCCCAAAGAACCAAAGATCTACACGAAATCGTTGGAACCATCTCATCCTTGATCACATCCACACCCTCCACCTGCCTCCAATTAGAGCCGTTGGATCACAAGATCCAACGACTACTACTTCTTCTTCCACCTTCCGCCCCTCCCCACCCCTCATGCGTTAACCTCATGACACCCATGACCCCTTCCATTTTTGGTCGTCGCCTCAACCTCTCTCTTCTCTATTCAACACTCCCTCACAACACCTCTGACGTCTGTTACCCTCGCTAGACCATCAATGGTCCTCATCATTCCTCCACCTTCCTCGGGCAACCATTACAAATCACCCCCGTCACCACCTGAAATAAGAAGAAACCCTCCTATAAATACCCCCTCTGCCTCTGTTCATCCTCGTCCACCAATTCAAATCTAGATTCCTAGCCCTCCTCTGCCTCCCTATGACAGACGGAGGTCAGAGGAGGGCCATCATGGTCTCCTTGCTCCGTTGTTGACCCATGGTCAACTTGACCATGTTGCGGCCACCCCCGGGCACTATCGATCTTCGTGCACCGGCCGCTCACGCTGGGCGACGACCTCGGGCATCTCCTGACACTCAGCTTAGGCCACCTCCTCCATCTGGTACCTTGCTCAGGTTAGTTACTCCTAATTCTTCCCCTTTCTTTTTCTCCTAATTAATCCGAAGCTCCACCGCACCCTCGTCAATTGCAAACCACCAAAAGACCTTCGCCATGTCATCCTCATCTTTGTCGACCTCATTGTTCTCTCTCTTCCTCCTCTAGTACCCCATCAGCTCTGCTCCATCTCTCCTCTGGTCTGCCGGAGAAGAGCTCGCTGGGTCTGCATCTTCTCCACCTCCTAGACCCCCACTTCATTCACATTGCACACACAAGTCGCTTTGGCTATACTAACAACGCATGATCTTTAATGGTCGGAGCCCCACATCCAGCTCCGATCTCCACAAGCCTCTCCGATGACACATCATTCCCCACCTCTCTAGAAGTCGCCAAGCGTCCACCTTGCTGCCATCGTCCTCTCCAGCACATCAGCTTCCTCATCCAGTCCTTGGAGGACCACGGGAAGCAAGTCGGGGCACCACGTCCATCACAGGAGCCCAACCTTCTCTGGTGAGAAGGGGTAGAGAACGAAGAAGCGGGTACCGTACGATCTAGATGCTACTACGTGTCCAAACCAAGCCTCATGCCAATCATGCAGGTTTGGGCGGTCCAAGCCATGCATCGAAGCACCAGACGACACCACGTGGCTCGAGTTTGAGCCATCTCCCAAGCGCAGCCCCCTCGCGTGCCCTACACGTTAGTTGTTGGGTAAATTGTAGCGAAATCCCTGGAAGTTTATGATATTTGAATTAGGTCCTCCAAGCATATGCCTCACTTGCGCACCAGAGGTATTTTTTCGGGAAGACCCTAGCAGCTTTATGAAATTACAAAAGGCCCTCGCACTATATGGAGAAATTACATAGAAGTCCATAATTTTTTTGGTATTTGCAAATGGGTTCCTCCGAGGACAAATTTGCAATATTTATATTTATTTTCCATGCATTTTTATTACATTTATGCCCTTGCACTGTTTTAATCATGTCTTGAGCATTTTAACTCCAATTTGCATGATTTCGTTTTCATTATGTTGTTAATTTTGTCCTCTTTTTAATGGCATAGAGAATTTCATTTTGACATTGAATTAAAAAGGCTACATTTTTATGTACTCGGTGTCTCTTACTTTTATATTAAATTCCATTCATCATATTTCTTGCACAATTTGACTCTGGAACTGATCCTTGTTCCATTGCATAACGATTTGCTAATTTAGGGCATATATGTAAATCTTTTGCATATTTATTTGCATCCATTTAATTTTCTGCATACATTGCATCTTGTTTAATTGTATCACAAAATCAAATAAAAATTGCATCATTTTTTTCTGGTCATGTATCATTGTACCTGCATTATTTCGCACCTGCATGAAGACCTAATACTAGAAGATACTCACACTCGAATTAAAAAATTTTTTTCGATAAAAGATATAGAGGCTCGTATCGCTATGTTTGACCTTGGTATAATTGCCAAGTAAAATAACTTCTACACATTTGAAGGTGTGGTTTTTACATGATCCAAATCTGCCTACTACGCTACGCTAGAACGACAATTCTTTATTATTATAGAGGCAGATTTGTGATTGATTAAATGTCATCGTTGCCGAGGACACAACTGACCTTTATTTATTTGTTGAATTTTGTTAAATTATTTTTAATGTGAATATTTTCAAAATTTTAAGTCTTTTCATCATGTTGTTTTTTCATCATTCATGATTAAAGATTCTTGATATTTCTCTGACTAATTCTTTTGTGTTAGGGCCCATGGAGATCGAGGATGCTCAATCTTCATGGAGGTGTGGAGTTGGGAGCTCCTACTGAGAGGAGCCGCAAAAGAAATCAAGGAAGATTCAAAGAATCTTTAGTCAACATTTCATGCATAATGTTGTGAAAACAAATTATGTATCACGTGCATTTCTAGCGGTCCTCATTCGAGGGCTCGCGTGTGTTTCAAAAAGAAAAAAAAGAAGTAGACCATGCGTACACACCTCCATATTTGTACATCCACTCATCCCTTCCCCCACTCTCTAATATGTAAAAAATCAACCCTCATTGATATTCATGCATGTAAGTATCCCCTCTAACCCTAACAATCATTGATCCCCCCTCCCCAGCCCAAATTCCAGATCCAATACTGTGGCTATTTTTAGCCTAAGTACAGGGGGGCCCGACTAAATTCGTGCTCCTTCTATATGTCTTCTTATGCTTAGGTCATTTTTTTAACCTAAGTATAGGGGAGCCCCCTTTAACTAAGTTCCGTTATATCACCTTGTATTTAACCGGAGCTATGGCTTCATATCACTTGTACTATGAGAACATAGCAAAAGTTAAGTATAGGGGGGTATACCACATATTACTGTATAGATATTTTAGCCATAGCTTGTGTTTTAACATTTTTGAAAACTTTTTTAGCTTGATTTGAGTTGACTGGTGAACTAATTGTTTATAAAAATTATTATAAAAATCCTTTTTAAAAAATTGAGGGATTAACTTTTTGTAATTAAAATTAACCTTTTTCAAAACTCCATAAAAATCCAAAAAAAATAAAAGCTTTCTTTTGTAGAGGATCTGACTACTAGGCTTAAAAATGAGTAGCTACTCTTCAGTGAGGGAACTTTGGTCTCTCTTAGCAGAGTGTGGTTTAGAGGACACTGTCTATGGCTCCGTCCTCAAGTAGCACAGGTCCGTCTAACGGCCCATACTTACACCCATACTGGCTGGAAGTAGATGGAACTATTTATATGAGCATGAGCCAGTCATTATCTCCTTGAATAAATAAAAAATGAAATGAAAATTTAAATTTCATAAAAATTTGCAAAAAAATTAAAATCACAAAAATTCACTAACCGAGGAGTCGGTGTATTCCTGACACATCCACTTTCACTCAAGGCTTGAGGATTTTGAGGACACTTGATTTATGTGATCTTGAGAGTCTGAGTTAGCCAGCCTTAGTCGTTAGGGTTTTGAACTTAATAAACACATTTCCTTAGTTTGAAAAATTTGAGCGCTATATTGCACTCTTCATCTCTACCTTCAAAAGAATATGATCAACACATCACTTTCACAACGACATGGTTGATGAGATGAGCTGAGATATCACTTGAGGAACTGGGACTGGTGATTTGAGTTTAGAACCGATCTAAAGATATTCGAGGATGGGATAAAATTAACGAAAGCTTCAAGAAACCCGAGTGTCAGCAAAACCCTAGCTAGTATGTGAACAAGTTCGCATGCAATCTCTTAATATTTACCTATGTGCCAGGGTGTGATGAAACTAATTAAATTATTGATTAGTGTGCACCAACTTTTGGTAAAAGTAGCGGACTAGCCAAACAAATGATATGAAAATTCAAGAGAAGTTTTCTCATATCAAGGAAAAGCTCTATCATTATAAAGTCAAATTAAAAAGAACTTCTACCCAAAGGCTAGCGCTCCCAACCATTTTCAAAGTGTTCACTTGTACCAAACACTATTAGGACCAAGGAGTCAGGATAGCACCATAAAAAGGCTCTGAATTGTATATTGATACAAGTATGGGTGTCAAAGGTATATTAGATACTCAAAAGAGACACACCCTGTTGTACTCCCAGAAAAACAAGTGCAGATGACTCCGAATTCTTTCGACGGACACATTGATCAATAAAAAAATATACAAGTGTTGAGTAATAAGGCACTCGAGAGGCCCCTTGTTCCAATGTGAGTGAGAGAAAAATATATACAATCATATGCCATCCATCATATGGCCATCCATCTACACTTTCAAGTCTGACAAACTAATGAGATGGTTGACTGAAGCAAGAACCGACTTATTCCCTAGTGTTGAGGATTAGGTCTAGAGGAGAGTCTCCTGGATTGGAATTTTGGGTGATTCAACTTGACTCTCATGATTCCAGTACATTAATTTTCTTATTCTTATATTTTATGTACAAACAGAGAGTCTGATAATTAGAGAAGTTGGATTACTTTTACTAGAGCATGGTTTGAGCTCAGAATTTTTAAGATCACTTAAATTGAGGGTCTTCGATGACTTGAGCCTTCAAATTTCACATGCACTGTCAGGAATTAATCTGACTCCTTCATTCTTTTGATGCTTGAGGACGAGCATAGTTTAAGTATAGGGGTACGATGAATCTTAGATTCATCATGCCGAAATCCAATTATTAATCCTCAAGCTTAAAATATTCAATAAAAATCACTAATAATTCATTATTCTTAACTTGTATTTTGTATTATATTGTATATATTTTGTGTATAATTAGCTAATAAATCCAACTCTATTTATTGTATTTAATTTCTAACTCTTTTTCTTTATTTTCCTATTTTAATTAAAACTCCTAAAAATTAGATTAAATATTATCTATACTTGTTTTGGCCTTTAAAAGAAATAAAAAAACAAAAATATCAAACCCCAAAATCAGTGTTTTCAATTCAGTAAAAATACTTGCAAAAATATATCTTTGTGCAAATGGCCTCCTTTGACTTTTTGCACACCATGAAACTTGTAGATGTCATCGAGATCTACAACTTTCATGTTTTGACTTTTTCCTGATTCGACCTCCTTCTATTTCGTTTTTAGTTTTCCTTTATTTTGTTATTTCTAAATTTTTTAGAGCGGCCACGTGGTGCCCTTTGGGCCGCCCACGTGGCCGCACCTCTGATTGCCACCCAGCCTCCTCTCTACCCTTAGATCTCATCCCACCTGCTCCCTTGTCAACCGTTCATCACTCACTCACTCGCAAACGTCTGATCAACTCCCTCTTCTCATCTGGACCGCTCTCTCGCACCTAAACCCCAGCCATCATATGCTTCCTAATCTAACGATTCCTGTCGCTCCATGTCACCCCCACATCCGGAACCTTCAGATCATCTCCCCCTTCTTCATCCTAGTTGTCCTTTGGTGCCCATTGTTTCATCGTATGATCTGATCACCGATCATATCCACACCTTCCACCTGCACCCCAATTAGAGTCGTTGGATCACAAGATCCAACGGTTACTTCTTCTTCTTCTTCCACCTTTTGCCCCCTCTCGTACGTTACACCTCCCAACACCCCTGACCCTTCCATTTTTGGTCATCACCTCGCCCTTCTCTTCTCGATTCAACACTCCCTCATGACACCCCGATGTATGTTACCCTCACCAGACCATCAATGGTCCTCATCATTCCTCCACCTTCCTCGGGAAACCATTGCAAATCACCCCCGTCACCACCTAAAATAGTCAGAAACCTCCTAAAAATAGCCCCATCTGCCTCTGTTCACCCTTGTCCACCATGTCGTAGCTAGATTCCTAGCCCTCCTCTGCCTCTATGGACAGACGGAGGTTGGAGGAGGGCCATCATGGCCTCCTTGCTCAGGTGATGACCCACGGTCAACTTAACCATGTTACAGCCGCCCTCGGGTATCGCTGATCTTCGTGCACCGGTCGCGCATGCTGGACGTGATCCCGAGCATCTCCTGACGCCCAGCCTAGGCCTCCTCCTCCATTTGGTACCTTGCTCCGGTCATGTACTCCTCCTTCTTCCCATTGCTTTTTCTCCTGATTAATCCGAAGCTCCACCAAATCCTTATCGATCACAAACCACCCAAAAACCTCTGCCATGTCATCCTCATCTTCGCTGACCTCATTTGCTCTCTTCCTCCTCTCGAACCCCATCACCTCCGCCCCATCTCTTCTCTGGTTCGCCAGAGAAGATCTCGCTGGGTCTGCGTCTTCTCTGCCTCCTGGACCCTTTCTTCATTCACATCGCATACACGAGTCACTTCGACTATACTAAGAATGCAAGATTCGTCAATGACCAGAGCCCACATCCACTAGACTCTCTGATGGCACAGCATCGCCCTGCCTCTCCAGAAGTTACCAGACCTCCACCTTGTTGCCATCATCCACTCCAGCATTTCAACTTCCTCATCCAGTCATTGGAGGATCGTGGGAAGCAAGGCGGAGCACCACTTCTCTGAGCCCACCTTCTCTGGTGAGAAGAGGAGAAACACGAAGAAGCAGGCACCGTCCGATCATTTGGTTTGGACAACCCTGATGCTACCACATGCCCAGACCAAGCCTCATGCCAAGCCTACAGGCTCGGGCGGTCCGAGCCAAGCACCGGAGCAGCAGATGACACCACGTGGCTCGAGCTTGAGCCATCTCCCCAGCCTAGCCCCCTTGCGTGCCTCCACCTGAGGGGCTGTGTAAATTGCAGTGAAACTCTGGAAGTTTCTGATATTACAATTAGGTCTTCCAGGCACATGCATCACATGTGCACCTGAGGTATTTTATAGGGAGACGCTAACGGCTTTATGAAATTACAAAAGACCCTGTGATATGGAGAAATTATATAGAGTCCTAGATGGTTTTTGGTATTTGCAAATGGGTCCCTTCAAGGACCTATTTCCAATATTTATCTTTATTTCCATGCATTTTTATTACTTTTATGCCCTTATGCTGTTTTGATCGTATCTTAAACATTTTAACTTCAATTCACAAGATTTCTGTTTCATCATGTTGTTAATTTATTCTCTTTCTAATGGCATAATTTGACAATGAATTAAAAAAGGATACCTTTTTATGTACTCCGTGTCTCTTACTTTTATTTTAAATACCATTAATCATATTTGTTGCATAATTTGACCATGAAACTGAATCATATTCCAATGCTTAACAATTTGCTAATTCAGGATGTATTTGTACATCTTATCTTGTACATTCATTTGCATCCATTTAATTTTTTGCATGCATTCGTCTCGTTTAATTGCATCAAAAAATCAAATAAAAATTGCATTATTTTATTCTGATCACGTGTTATTTTACCTACATTATTTTGCATATGCATGAAGACCTAATACTAGAAGATACTCACACTTGTATTAAACAATAATTTTCAATAAATAGATTTAGAGGCCCGTGTCCTGTTTGACCTTGGTATACTTGCCAAGTAAAATAACTTCCACATATTCGAAGGTGTAGTTTTTGCATGATCCAAATCTGCCTCCTAATGCTACGATAGAATGATAATTCCTTTAGTATTATAAAGGCATATTTGTGATTCATCATTCCCTAAGAATGGAAGTGTCATGGTATACAATCATTTAAGATCAAATCACCTCAAGTATTCCTAATACATATACATCCTACATACTGGAAGACTATGATTAAACCTAAACTTATGATCCCATTTTTCATTGTATCCTTCATGGTTTTTATTGGTTAGTTTCTAATTCGATCATTGGGAGCTGGTATCGATCATATGCTTTCCAAAAGAATATATCATACCTTCAAATCATATCATGTTTCATAAGTAAGATGATTAATGTTGGAATTTGATTTATCCCAATATCTCATGAGTGCGCTCATATCTTTCGGTTCAGTAGTGAACCCGTATGATCCCTTTGAGAGAGTGTATTACTCATTTCCCTTGTATGCACACGAGCGCATCGATGTATAAACCTCGGTTAGGTCATCAACCGCATGGTCTGCCAAATGTACATAATCAGACATATAGTAATACATCCATCTCTGTTCAAAGGATGAAGGCCTATATCACGACTGCATACAATAAAGGTCTTGGTTATCTCAGTCTCTCTAAGTCAACTCTTTGACCTAGCTCATCCGACACCTCCGAATCTCTATTCCTATGCAGAGGACCTGCATTAAGATGCCAGCATTTAGATTAAGGATTTTCATCTCCTTATGAGGTTGGAGATCCTTTCTTGATAGTCACTTGACATTGCAATTGAGTCATCAATCTAACCCTTTAGATATTCAATCCTGCACCAGCCTTGATGATCCAACATTTGGATCAACACATGTATGATATCAAGATATCCATGGTATGTAACTTAATTAATACAAAGGGACATTATGCAAATTAGTTATTCTTCATTTCAGATTAAAGAGTGATTCACAATAACTTTTATTGCATAATAGCTTGCCATGGGCGCATATGTCAAACAATCTCTCAGTATCCCAGATAGTTATTAACAGGTTAATATTTAAAGCATTCTTGTGTGATAATCATGAGCCATGTAGATATACATCTTGGTTGATTGATTAGTCACTCTGTCCTAAGAGACTATGCCAAGTTCTTTACAGACTTGCATATCCCCTTGCAATGTGAATGTTACATCTTATGCAACAAATACTCAATCTTGTTAAAGTAGTCATAGTTTGTGCACCACAACTTAGCAACTAACATAACCACTAAGTGATTTTCAATACCCTTATGCTTAAAGATCTCTATCTCCTTTGATCAAGACATAGTATTAGGTCTTTCAAAAGTATATAAAGACTTGGAGATCACTATTTCTATAGTCTTAAGTCTTTAAAGATGTTTTATTACTACAATCAAGTGTTTCATCTGCATAATAGGATTAATAACATATTACTACTCTTACTTCATGGCATATATCTGATTTTTAAACACATCATGGCATACATTAAGCTTTGTATAGTTGATGAAAAAGGTCATGCAACTATAATATTCACAACCTCAACATTTTGAGCTGATATTCCTTTAGATAGGTCAGTACCATATCTTAAGGTTAAAAAGCCTTCCTTGGTTTTTCCTATGTAGGATTTGTCTAAGGGTACCCTTGATGTGAAGGCCTGAAATCCCTCTTTTCTTTTCTTCTGAATAGATTAAAAACTAAGATTTAAGGGGCATCCTTGAGATCGTTTATCTCAAAGGTATGAGACAACCGTACTAGAAATCACTTATTATATTCCTGTATCATTCTAAATGATTAGGATAACAGCTACACTTAGTGCAATGAATACAAATGGCACTTCAACTAAACTTCATATGATTCATCAATATTCTGTCTAAAATCATAACTTTTATAATTTCATTAAATCTGATGTTCCATCTTCAAGAAGCTTGTTTGAGCCCATAGATGAATTTCCTTAGCTTACACATTTTGTATTCCACAGTTATGAAGCCTTGTGTCTACTTCATATGAATATCCTTGTTGAGGTATTCATTAAGGAATACAATCTTGACTTCCATCTTGGAGATGTTATAGTCAAGATGTATAGCTATGGTTAGCAATATGTCGGTCTACTTTAGACTTTGTTACTAAAATCCATTTATATCATAATCCTCAAACGCTTCATCGTATGAAGCAAGATCATTGAAGACTATTCTAACGTGCTTCATCTTCAATTATCTTCTTAGTTTATAGTTTAGGAGTTTCATTATTCTACATGGATTCTATGAATTCTTTTACTTCATTTTTATATTGACTCTTAAGTAAGTCATTCTCTAAAAATCATATCCTTAGAGATGAAAACTTTGAGAATCTTAGAGTCATAAAGTAGGTTTCCAATACCATCCTTTACGTACCAAATGAAGTAGCACTCTACAGTGTAAGATTCTAGCATACTTGCATGGAACCTTGATTTTAGACATATGTTGCAGTTTCTACTGTATATCCTAAGAAACTAAGCGGTAATTGTGCTACGTATCATCATTAAATATAACCACGTTCAACATGATCCTGTTTTATCTGCCTGCAACTCTACTGATCTGAGGTGTTCCTAGAGGAGTGAGATAGGAAAAATATTCCTTTCTCTATACCTTGGACAGATCGAATTCTATACTTTCTCATTGTAAAATCTTTGAACATTTCAAAGATATGTAAGGAAGAAATCTCATACCGGAAATGATCATTAGTTGATATCACATATAATTGATGTGTATTATGGTATAGATTGACCATATACATCAATATATATGAGGTTTTTGAATACCATTGCATCATAAACCAGAAGGGTTCCATGAACATTTTACTTTGAATATAATATTCACAAGTAGGTACGTTATGAACTTTTAGACAATATAAAGGTTCACGTCTCACAGTCTAATGATATTATCAATAGACACATGTTCAAGTCGTGATGCTAGATCATCATCAAATAATCTTCATCCTCCTCTTGATCTTTAAAGATTTTATTTCCAGCATTATAAATATTAATGAATCATTCATAATTATTCTAATTCCATAGAGTCCTCTAGATGCTAGATTACCTTTTGAAATATATCCTTCATAACACATTATGATAAGTCTATCTCAGAATGTACATTTATCTTTAACAAGGTTAGAAATAGACAACGAGTCATTTCTAACATCTAAGTCACAAAGACATTCTCTAAGACTAAGGACTCTCCCACTGGAATGAGGTAGTCTATCTATCCAATGATGATTGTTGCAATGATTGCACCAAATCCCATGTGGATGATTATCAACTTTTAGATCAAGTTTATTAATCTTCTAAAACATGTGCAATCGATTGCAAGTAGGGATGCAAATGGTCAGATATGGGTACGGATATAGGTATTACCGTATCCTTATCCATTTTTTAATACAAATACGGATGCATATACGGATATTGATGGATATTAAAGCTATATTACCATATCCTTAAAAACGGATACAGATGTAAAATTGATACTAATCGCACACGAGTAATGTTAGAAATACTCTATAGAATCGACTTAAATATATAAGAATTGGATGGAAACACAGGATATTTATTTACTAATCGTGTTTGTATCGTAAAAATTATATAAATATGGTAAAACGAGGTATATAATTATGTTATATACGGTTAAAAATAGATCTATGACTATATTTGTATATGAAAACGGATATACAATTACAGATACATATGTTTGCGGATGTCAAAATGATATCCATATCTATATCCATTTTAAAAAGGATACGTATACGGATGTTAAAATCTATATAAAACGGATATGGTCATCCCTAACTACAAGTGTTAGTAGAAGAATTAAATACAATTATCCAACTTAATTTTTTTCAAATGAGTAAGTTGGTTTCAATGATGAATTGTACATGTACGATATGCTCGACACATTATCTGAGTCCTCTCAAGATTATAGATATTCTGGATAATTAAACTTCCAGCATATCGGCTTATTGCAGTATTGACAATCATCAAACTATTTGGATGTGGAAGTTCTAGAAGCATGATCAACTCTGTTGACCTTTCTTCATCTATGGGTCGATCTCATGCTTCTGATGCGCTTCCCTAATCTTTAAACAATGTTTACTTAAGATAAAGGATCTCTATAATAGAACATATCCTCAAAGGATATCAATTTGAACGTATTTCAACATTTATACTTGCTTCAACCCTTTCATATAATATGAGATTATGAAGCTTCAAGAAGGACTTAAGTAGAAATAGTGGAATGATGACACTCACAATATCCACATCCATCTCTATTCTTAAGACTTTGGTTCAGGTAGGTGACGAATATGTGATTCATCACTCTAGAAGTTGGAAATAGAGCTTCGTTCATGAGTAAATAGCTACATTTTGTCATCTATTTCACATTATTATCATTCATGCACTTATTGTTAATATCTACATTTTAGCATTCAAAATTGCACAAATAAGAAGCCCAAATTCCTTTGTAAATATCACACGTATAATGCCCTATTTTTAGTTATTTTCCCTAAGTCAGAATTGAATAAATCAATAAAAGAAAAATATCAAAAAATATTAACTTGTAAAATTGCTCAATAAAATCCAAACCCTAGTTTGAGACCTGAAGCATTAAAATGTAAATATCTATCTCATACAATATCCTATGGATCTCTACTCATTTTTGAATTAATGTACCTTCAATTACCTTCAAAATAAGATCAAATTCAATGGAATTGATGTTTGTATGTGAAACTTGGATTTCAGGCCCTTATTGTATATTGTACAAAGTGACTAATCTAATCCTATTACTTTATGTATAAAAAATATGTTTTGATTTATTTCTTTTGCATTTGTTTTCTTTGATTATTGTTTTAATAAAATGTGTAAAAATCCAAATAATAACTAAGGCAAAAAACAAAGAAAATAAAGCAACCTGAGTATATATAGTTTGTACATGTCCCGTTTATTTTATTTATTTATTTTCTTATTTACTAAAAATAAAAAATAGATTAAGTAGTAAATATTTATTTCATATTTTATTTGATTTATTATTTTTATCTTATTTAAAAATTACAAAAATCTACGTAGACAAAATTGTCGTATTTATATATAAAGGATACCACCAAAAATACTTTTGGTACAGATGGTTTCTTTTGATTTGGATTCTTCACGGAAGTTGTAGATCTCGTCAAGATGATCAACTTTCATTATTTAACCTCTTTATTATTTATTTTTATTTTTCTTTAGATTTAATTTTTTTTGGGAGCGAACATGTGGCAGCTCCTTGACCGCCATGTGTCACCCTCATTTTATTTTTTTTCCTTTTTAATATACTTATTTATTTATTTATGTTATTTATTTATCTTATCTATTTGTTTTCTTATTATTTTAAAAATTATTTATTTTATTTATCTAATTATTTATCATTATTAGTTTCTTTTCTTTTTATTATTTATTACATATTTATTATTTTAATTATTAATATTATTTATTTATTTATTATTCATATTTTAATTTTATTTATTTATTTATTTAATTTATTTAGTTTAAATTTAATTTTTTTCCTATCATGTTGTCGTAGCCGCCACATGCCACGAGGCCTCCTCCTCTCCTTCCTCTCGCAGCGGCCCGCTCTCCCGCAGCGTAACTAGTTGCATCTTGCATCGGTTACGCAACCCACTCTGATCTATCCTCCCTCGCCCTCTCCTTCCTCCACTTTAGCCGCAACCGTCTGCCACAGCCTATGTAGCTGACCTGTGAATAGCCAACCTCCTTCGCTTCTCTCTCTTTCCATGATCTGCGCAACCAGTACAAACTCCCCACGACCCCCTGCCATCTCCGCGACTCTACAACCAACCATATCTTCGCCTCCATCATTCCTTCACCTAGGACTTGGAGGCATCGGGAAGATTCAGTTCCAATTGACCATAGGACTTGGAGGCATCGAGAATATTCAGTTCTAAACTCCAGACAGAGATGAGGAACTAGAGATGAAGAAGACAAGGTGGCAGAGGGCAGATTTTGAATCCAACATTGATTACTCTTCGCCAAAAGTAGATTGTGTCATGTAGACACTATTGGGCCATGGAAACAGAACTCAACTAGCACAGATGAGTCCCTCTCCTATGGAGAATCTTGTACATGAGATAGTTTGTGAAATCCTTTGGAATGAATGACAAGGTGTGGATTGATGAATCCGTGATTAATCACACTAAAAGTTAAAAACGAGGCTCTGTTCCCAAGTAATTAGTTGTTTATATCATTTATTTTGCATTTTTACCATTCATGCGCTTAGAATTAATATCTGCATTTTAACATAAATATTTTCATTCATAATCATATTCACATTTCACCTCAATTCATGCATTTATATTTAAATCACGATAAATCCAATTGACCTCAAACCACCTCCATTGCATACATATTACTAACAAAATTAAAGGAAAAATACAAAAAATTGCTAACTCAAATAAGTGGCACGTGAGATAAAACCCTAATTTTAGAATAGACAGACTAAAACGCATATATCTTCCTCATACAGTATTTGATTTTGATCTATTCACTTTTAAAGTAATACACATTTAAATACCTTCAAAACAAGACCAATTTCAAAAAAATCGGAGCTCATATGTGAAAGTTGGATTTAGGCCTCTTTTGCGCATTGTGGATTTTAGTGGTATTTGACATGATATTTTATGTACATACTTAACCATTTTTATTTTATTTCTTTTTCATTTATTTTATTTTATGAAAGTTTTATTAAAATTAAAAAAAATTAAATCCAAAATAAGACTGAAATCAAAGAAACTGACCGTGTCTAAGTGTCGTAAGTCTATACAAATATCTCATGATTTAGATTTTATTTTATTTTCATATTTTCTTATTTATTAAAAATGCAAAAAAGTAGAGTAATATGTATATATATGTCATTTCTTTTATCGTAATTTTTCTCTATTTTTATCTTATTTAAAAATGAAAAAAATTACAATAACAAAAAATTAAGGTGTTCTGTGTAGGGTACCACCGAAAAGATCATTTTGCACATATGACCTCTTTTGCTCTTGGTCCCTCCATGTTGTAGATCTCATCGAGATGAGCAACTTTTATGAAGAAAACTTTTCAATCCGAGATTTCCTTCTATTTCTTTTTTATTTTTGATTATATTTAATATTGATTTTTTGGAGCGACATGTGGCACCTCCTGGGGCAGCCACATGTTTCCCCACCTCTCTCTCTCTCTACCTTTTTCTGCCTACCTTCCCCCCAGGTCACATACTTTGCATGTGATCACCACTATTTATCTCTCCTCTTCCCCAATGCACATGCCTTGCACGTCCATCCCCAACCTTTGGCCCTTCCCCCACCCATCTTCTTCTCCACCGATCGCCACCTTCCCGGGCAGGCTCGTCGTTGACCACCTTATCTATCCTCCGTTCCCAATGGCTCCTTAACCATCGGGGCTCCACCTCCTCCTCTCCTTATCGTCGACTTTATCTCATTTCCTCTTTCTCTATAAAAGGGCATCATCGACACCGAGACTATCATCTGCTATATATAGTTGTAGGAAGGAGCTCGCGGAGTGACCGGTGACAAGGGGCCAACTCCACCGCGACAAGAACCATTCCCAGGCGAGATCATATCATTTTCTCGAGGCCTCTGCCGGCCCTGATCGAGGTGAGAACCAGGAGAGGTCCTCGATCCTCCACCACCACCAGGTGACTTGTTTCTATGTTTTTCCTCCTTTCTACTCCATTCTTTCTTGACATTCGATTCAATCTTCCCCGATCGATCCCTCTGTCGCATTCACCTAGATTATCCAACTTCGATCACCACCGACTAGTAGTTAGCCAGCAACAACGCTCCGCTCGGACTTCAACTTCGTCTTCATCAATACCAGTAGCCCTCCCCATTGACACCTTTGCCAACCACCGCCTGGAGGGCTCGACATCGCCTCCACGCCTCCGCCATTGGCTGCCTACCTCCACCTCAACTTCTCCATGCTTCACTGACATAACCTCACGCATGCGCATCCAGTAGGTCCCTCCATCAGATTCTGCCATCGCAACTTCGAGCTCTGACATCATCCTTCACCACACCGTCTTCACCAACGAGAAACCATCCTCGGCCTTCGTGCCTTCATAAGCACCACCACTGCACCTGGATGCTCCATTAGATTGCCTCGCTTGCTCTAAAGTCTCTGCCATCATTGTTTCCCTCCGCTATGCACTTCTTCCAAGGAGGAAGCACGTGACTCGCATCCCCCCTCTTGGGGGATTTTGCAAGAAACACCCTCAAAGCTTGCCTAATTCGCAGAAGACGCCGCCGCCCAGAGGGCACGTGTCACAGATGTCCTCTCTAACATTTTGTTAAAAGCCCCTTAGAGTTCCCCTTATTTCCAGCCAAGTCCCGCCTACCCAGAAGTCACGTGCTTTGCACGTGACTAGTGGGAATTTTGCAGATACACCTCTCGGTATTTAGGTAATTTTTGTTAGGCCCTTGCACTACATCTTTTTATTTATTGTAATTGCAATTAGATCCTTGATCTCTTGTAAACCTCGATTTGACATCATTTTATCATTCAAAAATCGGCATTTTGTTTGTTAACTAATTCTCTACACTATGGCATGGTATTTATATTTTTATGTTCTATGGTTAATTATTGATAATTGCTTTTTTGATAATTTGCATATTTTACCTAGCATGGGCTTAAAAATTCATAATTAATTAACTATAGATCAAAAAATTAATAAAAATTCAAGGATTGTATAATTAACTATGATTCACATATTTCCTAAAAAGAATTGTATTGCATGCACATTTTGCTTTATAAAAATAATTTTATGTCATTAATTAGTTTTTAATAGGTATTAAATTCAACAGTTTTAAGGTTTACGATTTTTCTTTGATAGATTACTAAGTGATATATCTTAGATAATTTTTATTTTCTAAAAATAAGTAGACTTATATTTATTATAATTAATTAGTGAAAATCGTATTGCCTCCATTCATTGATTCATAAAATATTCATATTGCATCCAAAAATTTTGTAGTAGCTTAATAAATCATTCATACACATTCTGGACAAGTTTGAGGATTTTTTGGACTTTATTCGATCAAAATTTGTAATTTAACCCTTGAACTTTGTTGTTATTGCATTTTATTATTGACATAAAAAATAAAAAATACTTCTTTGAAAACTTAACCTCTAGATAGGCTGTAAATCAACCTAAGGAGACAGTTGCCTACTTAAGCTCGACCGTGGACTTCCCAAGTAAAAAAATTAAATCGATTGCTTACCTTAATTGACATATTATTTAAGTGGTTTTGATTAATCCAAAATTGTCTGCCTTCAACGAAAATTCAACATTATTTCCACGTAATTACCGAGGGATTTTTATGGTTCTTCAAATGGCATCGTTCCCAAGGAGGCACAGCTTAGGTTGCTTTTAGAAAATCTAGTTTTTAGGTTTCTCACCCCTGGGTCGTCTGACCCCTAGTTTTTATTGTTTTTATTTCTCTATTTATTTTTCTAATATTTTTTATTTTTGTTTATTTATCCATGAACATCTCTCTGATATTTGATATTTCATTTTCATGCAAGGTACTCATGGACTTGGAGCGGCTTTCTTGGAAGTTGATGCAACTCGAAGCGGCTGGAAACACAAAGAATTTATTTTTATAGAAAGAGAGAGTTCGTCTTTTATTAATTTGCATTTAATCATTTCTAGCGAATCTCGATCAGGTTCTTGCATGTGTAAAGAGACTGAACTTTTTATGTAATGGGTGAGGTTGGGGCCGACTTGAGTGGTTCGTTGTTATAGGATTGCACCTCGGTTGTTAGAGCTACTAGGATTTTTTGTACACGTAGGATTAGGGCCATACTGTACTTAATTACACTCACTAGATCAATTTTCATTTATCCAAATTAAATTATTCTATCATTCACTAATAGACATTCATGTTCTAGGTACGATTTCTCATGCATGCATTAGCTTTATTTTTGTAGGAAAATTTCAATTCTGTTTAGCATATTGCACGAAGATTGCGAGGAAGCATTGTAAGTATCTCAGACTCTGCATTCATCATCATATTTCCCACTGCACGACTTTTTCGATTCTCCCTCAGTTTTTATTCACATAGGAATAAAGTAAATTTGAATCTCAGTGTAGACATGTAATGATCCTTACTCAAATTCAAAGTGATAACCAAATGAAAACATGGGGATTGCTAACATTATTGACTAATTAAAATCGGATCAAACTGAATATCATTATTTGCAGGGAAGTAACCCCGTCATTGTTTGAATTTACTTTCAAGAGAGAGAGACGAATACTTGGATAAAGTTAAGGCAGGATTTTCATATTTATTATTGATTCTACAAAAACTATTAGCTACTTCTAAGTGAGGATCTATGAGTAGTCGGTAGATGATCCGGATTTCCTTAGTAGAGTGGGTGGTTTAGAGGACACTACATATGGCTGCGTCCTCGAGTAACAGGTAGCCGTATTCATACTGTTTGTACTTACTCTCATACTGGCTAAAAGTGGGTGCAACTAGTCGTAAGAGTCAGGACAATCTTTAGGGAAATATAGACACCTAACAACTCATTAACTCTTTTGAAGATTGAAATTATCACCAATTTAAAATTGAAAAGATAATTGGTCGGTCCTTTGCGGCCTTCATTGTATTGAGTTGCTGAATTTGGGGCTTGCATTTGCGTATTGAATTGTGTGACAGTGCACTTGCACACATAGATCGTGGTTTCATGAATCATTCTTTACCATTCTCTTCAAAGATATTTTTGGCATTCATACCCAGACTCTGTGGGTCATGTTCACATGACAAATTCTCAATCTTCATACCCACTTTCTTTTTATAGGAATCCACGCTTTGAGGTAGTTCCTCCCCATCCATCATTCTTTCCACCCACCCACCCACCCTTGTTGAAACTTCGAGATAAGAACCACTCACATAATCGAATACGTACTATATAGACAAAATGGAGCGAGCAAATTCAAGGATGAATACATGTGTAACTGACTTTGATAAAGGAACACGATTCCCGGTTACATATGATAATTCATGTTTGAACCATCATCTATTCGGGATGATTCATGACCTGAGTATGATCACTTTTCCTTTGACCACACAGATGACACCTAAAGTCAAGGAAATATTACTCATGATCTGACCCTTATCACAGAGATTGACTACTTCTCGGTTCAGGAGAAATTGCCAACGTCACGACATACCGAGCATAATCACTCACCTCCGAGTCATGAAACAATAGTGGATGACATAGTTCGAATCAATAAGAGAATCAAAGTTTTGACAGAATAATTTAATAATGTCATTCAAATAGTAATAGACATGATAACCAACCAAGAGGAATTGAGAAGATCACAGAGCGAACCCGAAACACATCACATGCCCAATTCCCACACACAAACACCACATACACTTGACCAATCCATTGACCACCCTACTGACTCTATTGAAAATTCTAAAAAAATAAAAAAATAGAAAATTCAAAAAATTCGGACAACATCAATATGGAAACGTTTTGTAAAAGTATGATATTACAACTTCCATTAGTCAAGGCCATAGAGTATGTACCCAATCTTCAAAGATCTGTGAAGAGTCGATTATTATCTAAGCGAATGAGAAAGAAAAGATCTCGAACTGAATATCATTTAATTACTGTGACTAGTTCAATGGTGCTGACCTAGACAAGCAAGACCTATAAAGTCAAATGGCTGACCAAGGTGTCTTATGAAATTAATAATATTGAGTTAAATAATGTTAAGCTTGATGACGATTCTACATTGAACATCCTCCCAAAGTCCATGTTTGATCGACTCAACTTGTACTGCTCAGAAAGATCCGAGTGATCGTTCAATTTCTCGATCGATCCATAAAAAGACCAAGAGGAATTTTTTCTGTCGTAGTTACTTTCCAAGATGTCATACATAGAGTGGACTTCATTGTCTTGGACATTGAGCATCGAGGAAATTTATTTGAGTCTCCCATTATTTTGGAAAAGTCATTTTTAGCTTCCGCTAGAATGACTATTGCATGTGAGACTCAAGACATCATATTCCCAAACTGAAACCAAATTGATCAAATTCTCAAGGACACGTCGAATCCTGAGACAACCTAACAAGAAACCAGCAGTCGTAATATAGAAGAACACTCAAACATCCAGAGCTTCCATTTATTACAGACACAAACAATGAAGAGACACCTAATGAGACTATTGTCGAGGCTATAGAGGTGAATAAATTAGATCGAGGCAAATCTGATTCACCATACCCGGGCACAGTTATTCTGTATTTCCTTGATCATTACCATGAGTTCACACACACAAAGCTAACTGAGAGCATCAACACCTACTCGGGACGTGGGCTGACCCTACAAGAGTATTATAATCTATATGGAGACTCATCTGATAAGGAACCTATGGTCAACACCTCACACACATCACACCTTGAGCCTTTAAAGGAGACAACCATGACCAAATCGACCTTTCCCCAAAACAAGGTTGTTCCATCCTCTTGTCAGTTATCTAGTGAGAAGAATTCGGGAGTTGATTCCTCGAGATGTTTCCCCGGACTCCTCATGGCGTTTCACTCTCCTCTCCCTCTATATACTTCAGGATCTAGAGAACCGAACATGATGAGTGAGCTCAGTTCAGCAGATTTGGAGCCTGATCAGAACAAATAGTCGTACGTCGACCCACGTTGGACTTTCCCTGTCCCTCACTATTATTCTTCTAAGGCCGACTCCCCTGTTCCCATCCAATACACCAGAACATTTCATTATGACCGGACTGATACTTGTTTATCTGAATATTCAGAGGAAGAATCGATTGGCCTGAAAACTGAGCGAATTCTGAGGAAACAATTCAAGAATAAAAAATAGTTGGAGTGACATGACATTTATGTATTATTCTTCTGATTACATCTCCGAGGATGGATGGGAATATTCTGATTCATCTTCTTTCTACCAATATTCCCTTCAACCACATGTCTCAAAAAAGATCGTCTGTAAACCTCTTTGATCATTAACCACCCTTTCCCTGCCCTCATCGGTTTCCTTGTACATTTTCTTCCTATACATAGGGTAAGGCCTAAGTATAGGAGATACTAATGCCATCTGTATTTTCTATTCTCCACTCCCCACTCGCTATGTATATTCTCCAGATCCCATCGGTCCTCATACTCACTCATGTCTTATACTTAGGCTAACCAAAGCCTAAGTATAGGGGTAACCGATGCCCACCCTATATATATATTAATTCGTTTCTTCACTTGACATCGATCGCCCCATTTTTGATCTTCTTTTATATTATGGTTGTCCATAGTCTAAGTATAGGGGAGCGATCGACTTCTGTACTCCTTTTTATTTTTTTTCACTCTCCTACTCTTAGCACGAGCTATGTATTTTCCTCACTTCTTGTGCTCTGAGGATATAACTCACATTAAGTATAGGGGCATGTGTATATACTACATATATACTTTACCCATAACTCGTACTTTCATGTATATATATTATGCAATAATTACAGGATGAGTAAAAAATGAAAAAAAGAGGGAAAATATTTAAAATACTTCCAATAAAATGTTGTAAAATTCTTTTATACATTTGTAAAAAATGAGGTATACCGAAACATAATAAAAATACCAAAAAAACTTGTTATTTACTCTTGCATATCATCCTTACATTCATACAAAAAATGAGAAGAAAATCATCTTGCATATCCTATGCAATGGCATTTCATTTGCATATATGGCATATGCAAAGTGCAAAGTTAGTGGGTTCTGAACTGAGTTATGAATAGAAGATGAGAGTGGTCTTGACTTGGCCTTAATCTACCTAATTTCTATAGGAACTTCATCGAGAAAGAGGATTTTAAAAGCTTTAGGTCTTTGACTTAATTCTTCGAGTTCTGCATGACAATGTGTAGACTTTGACTCTTAGTGTCTAACCTGATCTCCTAATTATGGGCATAACTTCTGAATAGGGAATTAATTTGTACTCTCGCACTATGCACTTAGCTCAACTCATACGCGGTGTTCGAAGATTGCGTGGGTTTCTTTCCTGGTAGCGTGGACATCTAAAGATCAGAGTACGGGTTGAAATAAAGCTTCGGATAAGGGATGGACGGTTGGGTACCATTTTTTTAAGACCTAAAACATGTATGGAAAAAAATAATTCCATGTCCGTAGGGACACGAAAAGATCCATGTAGAGTTACCAAAAATACATACCCAAAAGAAGCCAACTAGCAAATAAATATTGAACTAAAAAGGTCCAAGCTTCAAGAAAACATGTAGATCTTGGTGGAGACTTGGCTATACTAGCCAGTTTCACAAGGAGAGATGACTACACTAGTCACCCTCCAATTATTTTCCCCTTCTTCTAAGTGTTCCCTCTTTTCGATTGTGAACACAACACGACATACCTTAAAAGGAAATACTTGACTCCTCGAGGATGAGTTATTAGAGGAGAAGTTTTCATGGTAGTCCAGCATTCTTGATGGGAAGAGCTAACACCTTTCACACACATGAGACAATTGTTCAATATTCATGGGGTATGCTTTTGGAGAAGGATTGATCGAAGATGACTTCTGAGCCGTAATTGTTACAATGATATGTAGAACTCGAGGGTTGTTGAATTTTAAAATCCTAATTCTCACAGGAGTTCCACCACACTATTAATCCAAGGTTGGGTCTAGCTTCATTTTCACCTTTTGTTCATGATCTTGGTATAGAACCCAAAATCATTTCACGTTTACATTTCATTTGCTCAGGAACGAGCAAGATTTAAGCATAGGAGGGGTGATGAATTCGTGATTCATCATATTAAAAGTTGAAAATGGAGCAATTAGCTGTGTTTCATCATTTATTTTGCATTTTTACCATTCATGCACTTAGAATTAATATCTGCATTTTAGCATGCATATTTGCATTCATAATCATCTTCACATTTTCACCTAACTTCATGCATTTCTAATTAATTCTTGCTAACTTCAATTAACCTCAAATATCTCCATTTTGTACATATTACTAACAAGATTAAAAGAAAAATAAAAAAATATTTTCTAACTCAAATAACTGTCCTGTGAGACAAAACCTTAATTTCATAATAGACAAACTAAAACAAGCATATCTTCCTCATACAATGTCTGATTTTAGTCTACTCGCTTTTAAATTAATTAATATACATTCAAATACCTTCAAAATAAGATCAATTTCCTAAAAATCAGAGCTCATATGTGAAAGTTGGGGTTTGGGCCTCTTTTGCGCATTATGTATTTTAGTAGTTTTTGACATGATATTTTATGTACATACTTAACCCTTTTTATTTTATTTCTTTTTCATTTTATTATTTATAAAATTTTTATTAAAATTCACAAAAAGACAAATCCAAAATAAGACTGAAATCAAAGAAACTGATCGAGTTTGAGTGTCCCTTGTGAGTTTGTACAAATATCTCCTCTTTTTCATTTTATTTTTCTATTTTCTTATCTATTAAAAATCCAAAATTAGAGTAATATGTAAATATATGTATTTTATTTTATCATAATTTTTCTTGATTTTTATCTTAGTTAAAAATGACAAAAATTTACAATACCAAAAAATTAAGTTATTTTATGTGCATAGGGTACCACCAAAAATATCATTTTGCATAGATACCTATTTTGCTCTTGATCCCTTCACAGAAGTTGTAGATCTCATCGAGATGAGCAACTGTCATGAAGAAAACTTTTCGATCCGAGGTCTCCTTGTATATATTTTTTTATTATATTTAATTTTGAATTTTTTGGAGCGACATGTGGCTTCTCTTGGGGCAGCTACGTGTCATCCCACCTCTCTCTACAATTTCCCCCGTAGGTCACATGCTTTGCACTGATCGCCACTATCTCTCCTCTTCCCCGACGCACGTGCCCTGCACATGCGTCCCCAACCTTATGCCCTTCCCCCACCCCTTTTCTTCTCCATCGACCGTCGCCTCCCTCGGCCAGGTTCGCCATTGACCACCTTATCCATCTTCTGTTCCCAACGACCCCACAACTGCCGAGGCTCCGCCACCTTCTCTCCTTATCGTTGACTTTATCTCATCTCCTCTTTCCCTATAAAAGGGCATCATCGACCGCGAGCCTATCATCCACGATATCTAATTATAGGGAGGAGCTCATGGAGTGGCCAGTGACAGGGGCCAACTCCGCTGCGACGAGAACCATTCCCTGGCGAGATCATATCTGCTTCTCGAGGCCTCCGTCGGCCCCGATCGAGGTGAGAACCAAGAGAGGTCCTCGTTCCTCTACCACTACCAGGTGACTTGTTCCTCTTATTTCGTGTTTCCTCTATTTTCCATCCTCCCTCCTCCGTTCTTTCTTGTCATTCGCTTCAATATTCCCCGATTGATCCCTCGATCCCATTCACCTTGATCATCCAACTCCAATCACCACCAACCAGCAGTTCACCATCTGCATCTCTAGCAACAATGATCCGCCTTGACTTCAACTTAATCTTCATCAACACCAGCAGCCCTCCCCATCAATAACTTTGCCAACCACTACATGGAGGGCTCGACATCGCCTCCATGCCTCCGCCAACGATCGCCCACCTCTGCCTTGGCTTCTCCGTGCTTCACCGACATAACCTCACGCAGGAGCATCAAACAAGTCCCTCTATCATATTCGACCACCGTAACTTTAAGCTCCGACATTATCCTCCACCACACCTTTGTCGCCAACAAGGAATCACCCTTTGTGTTCCTACCTTCAGAAGCACCACCACCGCACCTGGGTACTCCATCATATCGCATCCCGCTCCCGAAGGCTCTGCCATCATCATTTCCCTCCATCGGGCACTGCTTTTAAGGATGAAGCACGTGACTCACACCCCTCCTCATGGGGGATTTTGCAAGAAACACCCTCAAAGATCACCTAATTCTGAGAAGAAGCCATCGTCCAGTGGGCACGTGTCACGCACTTGCCTCTCTGCATTTTGCTGAAAGCCCCCTAGAGATCTCAATATTTCCAGCCAAGTCCTGCCTACCCAAAAGTCATGTGCTTAGCAGGTGACTAGTGGGAATTTTGTAGATACACCTCTCACTGTTTAGGTAATTTCTATTAGGCCCTTGTGCTGCATCGTTTTATTTATTGCAGTTGCACTTAGAACCTTGATTTTTCTTGTAATTTTGAACCTCAATATGACATCATTTTATTATTTAAAAATTGGCATTTTGTTTATCAACTAATTCTCTACATTATGGTATGGATTTATATTTTTTACGCTATATGGTTAACTATTAATAATTGATTTTGTGATAATTTGCATATTTTACCTAGTTTGTGCTTAGAAATGCATAGTTATTTAGCACAGCTAGAAAGATTGTCAAAAATTCACGGATAGTAGAATTAATTGTGATTGATGTTGTGCCCAAAAAGAACTGCATTTGCATGCACATTTAGCTTTATAAAAATCATTTTGTCTTTATTATTAAATAGTTTTAATAGGTATTAAATTCAACATTTGTAGTTTTAGGATTTTTCTAGCGTAGATCATCTACTAATATATCTAAGGTAATTTTATTTCTTGAAAATAATAGAAATAGTATTTATTATAATTAATTATTAAAAATATTATTTTATGCATTCATTAATTCAGAAAATATTCATACTATATTCAAAAATTCTAAAAAATACAGTTCTTAGTCTTGCATTTATACACATTATGGCAAGTTTTAGGATTTGTGGACTTCATTTGAACAGAATTCGCAATTTAGCCCTTGAACTTTACCATAATTGTATTTCATTTATTATTTGTATAAAAATAAAAATACTTCTTTGAAAACCTAACTCTAGATTGACAGTAAATTAACCTAAGGAGACAGTTGCCTCTATGAGTTCGACCTTGGACTTTCCAAGTAAAAAAATGGATGCTTACCTTAATTGACACATTATTTAAGTAGTTTTTGATTCATATGAAATTTTCTACCTACAATGAAAATTCATCGTTAATTCCATGTAATTAGCAAGGGCTTTTTAGGGTTCTGCACATATCATACAGAGAGTGCATCCCCCTACATCTTCAATGATATAAAGGCCCAGCTGGGCCTGTTAGTCCTTTCATCTTTAGGACAATCTGAAGATGAGGATGACAAGTCGGACGTGGATTTCACCAATTGCTTGGATACTTTTGATGATCTGACTCTAGAGCTGAATCAGTTGGTGGTAAGTACTTCAGTGATAAATCGATCCACTATCAACACAGAGCCAGAGTTGATTGAGCCAAATTTTCTTGATGACCACAATTTACTTGAATTCCAATCGTTACCCGTAGCACTCAAATATGCCTTCCTTGAGGGATAAGAGAAGAAGTTTCTGATCATTATCAGTTTGTGATTGATTGAGGAGTAGAAATCTTGCTTGTTAGAGATCCTGGAGAAAAACCACAAGGCAATAGGTTGGAGCATCTCTGATCTCCATGGAATAAATCCTACTTTATGTTTGCATCATATCTACCATGAGAATGAAGCCAAACCCTCTCGTGAATTCTAGCGTAGGCTGAATCTAAATTTACAAGAGGTTGTGAAGAAATAAATCAAGAAA
The DNA here is from genome assembly GCA_037367405.1 of Ottelia alismoides. Lineage (NCBI taxonomy): Eukaryota > Viridiplantae > Streptophyta > Magnoliopsida > Alismatales > Hydrocharitaceae > Ottelia > Ottelia alismoides. The sequence goes on from JAZKJV010000829.1 coordinate 48,724, forward strand.
AGATGTGGCACGAGTTTTATTTATCCCATCTCCGATTCCAAGTGGGTGGAACCTATCCATGTTGTCCCAAAGAAGTCGAGAACTCAGACGACCACCAATGAGGAGGGAGAGGAGATCATGACATGAATAACCATGTCGTGGCGTGTCTGTGGGAACTACAGAAGCTTGAACGCCACGACGAAGAAGGATCATTTTCCCCTACCATTTATTGATCAAAACTTAGAGAGATTAGTGGAGAGAGAATTCTTCTGTTTCTTAGATAGGTTCTTGAGGTACAACCAAGTAGGTACTGCTTATGAGGAATAGGAGAAAACTACTTTCACATGCCCCTTTGGTACCTATTCTTTCAGGCTCATGCCCATTGGGTTATGCAATGCTCTTGGTATATTTCAAAGGTGCATGTTTGATGTATTCGTCGAAGTGGTCGGTGAATTCTTGGAAGTCGTCATGGATGATTTCTTGGTCTACGGTGATTCCTTTGATTCCTATCTTAGAAATTTGGACTGAGTCCTTAAAGGATGTTGTGAGGTTAATCTAGTACTCTCATGGGAGAAGAGTAACTTAATGATGATGGAGGGCATTGTTTTGGGACATGTCATCTCCAAGAGAGGAATGGAGGTTGACCCTGCCAAGGTGGACGTGATCAGATGACTCCAACCACTAACCAACATGAAATAATTGTTGTCTTTTGCCGAGCATGTTGGATATTACTAGAGATTTATAAAGGATTTTCAAATATCGCCCGACCACTAACTGAGCTTTTATGCAAAGACATGGAGTTTATTGCCGATCATAAGTGTCTTGACACCTTTAAGCTACTTCAAGGGATATTCATGGATGCCTCGATCCAAGCCCCAGATTGGTGTCTTGCTTTTGAGATCATGACAGTCACCTCAGATTTTGTTGTTAGGGGTGTGTTAGGATAGAGGAGGGATGACGTCCCGTTATCTATACACTATGTAAGAAAAGTGCATGATCCTGCTCAACATTACTATACAGTTACAGAAAAAGAGATGCTTGCGGTTACACATTGGATAAGTTCAGATCTCATCTCATTGGATCTAAGGTTGTTGTGTTCATAGAACATACAACATTACGGTACCTCATGGAAAAGAAGGATGCAAAGGCGCATATTCTTAGGTGGATTTTACTTCTCCAGGAGTTTGACTTGGACATCAGAGATAAACCTAGAAAGAAGAATGTAGTGGTTGATCACCTCTATGCCTCGATATTCTTGATACTTATGATGATACATGTTCGAGACTCCTTCCTTGACGAGTCAGTTTTTATTATCGACTCACTCCCATGATATGCCAATGTAGTGAACTATCTTGTCCCCAAGAAAGTTCCTGAAGATGGCCCACGAGAAGCATAGACCGACTCAAGTCAGATTCGAGACATTACCATTAGGAGGATCCGATCCTTTTCTTTGAGGGACTGGATTGTATCTGGAGGAGGTGTATTTCTCAAGAGGAATACCAGAGTGTCCTTACTTACTGCCATAGTCTGGAGGAAGGAGGATACCACTCTAGGAATATGATCGCATGGAAGGTATAACAATGTGTCTTATATTAGACGACTCTAGTTCGTGATGCTCTCATTTTTGTAAAGTTATGCCCAGTATGCCAATGAATGAGAGGAACCATTGGTTCCAAAGATGAGATGCCGATGAAACCTGTCAACTATTGTGATGTCTTTGATACTTGGGACATCGACTTCATGGGTCCATTCTCGATCAGCTACGGATTCGAATACATCCTTCTTGTGGTAGATTATTTGTCAAGGTGGGTTGAGGATATACCGACCTGAGCTGTAGATAGTAGGACCGTATGTAATTTTATCAGAAAACATATCATTTCTATGTTTGGGGTCCCAAAAGTGTTAATATCTGATGGGGATATCCATTTTATGAATAAAGAAGTGAAGAATCTTGTGAAGGATCACGACATTGAGCACCGCATCGCTAGTCCTTACCACCCATAGACTAATGGCATGGCAAAGGTGTCGAATAGGAGGTTAAGGCCATATTGTAGAATCTCGTACACCTAGATAGGAAGAACTGGTCCCAGATCTTGGACCAAGTCCTTTGGGGACTTCAGGACGACTTACAAGACACCATTAGGAACCTCCCCATTCATGATGGTATTTGGGAAGCCACTTCATTTGCCCGCAGAGTTAGTGCATAAATCAGAATGGGCAATTAAGAAGGTCATATGGAACACACACCTCAGGCAAAAGCAGAGAGAGAGAGATGGATCTGAATGAACTTGTCGAAATCAGAAACCGAGCATACGACAACATTTTGGTGTACATGGAAAAGGTTAAACGCTGGCTTAGTAAATTTATCAGATGAAAGACCTTTGTTCCTGGATAAAAGGTATGATTGTTCAATGTGATACTGAAGGTTTTCCAAGGGAAATTCGAATCCAAGTGGACGTGTCTGTTTATAGTCGGTGTTGCGCATGACAGTGGATGTGTAGAGATCTCTGATGGAGCGCATACATCCCTAATGGATGGACAACTATTGAAACACTTTATCAAACCAAATAAACAATTAGTCCGCATTGAGGAGATTATTTTCATGAGCGAGGAATATTCAGAAGACACACATAGAGTCGTGCACGAGGCCTTGCAACATTGATCTCTAGCCATCATCAACATCAAAAAGATTCATATTATGATCTCTTCGTATATTCTCCAACCCCGTCGGTTCTCACACTTACTTATGTCCTATACTTAGGATGACCAGAGCCTAAGTATAGGTGGGAATGATGCCTACCCTGTATATTTATTAATCTATTTCTCCTCTTTACCTCGACTGCCGCATTTTTTCTCTTCTACACTTAGGCTGACCAGAGCCTATGTATAGGAAGGCATGTCGATTTCTATACCTCTATTGTTTTTCACTCTCCTATGCTTAGCACGAGCTATGTCTTTTCCTCACTTCTAATGCTCTGAGGACATAACACACTCTAAGTATAGGGGGCGTGTATATAATACATATATGCTTTACCCATAGCTCGTACTTTTGTGTATTTTTGTATATATTATGCAACAATTATGGGATGGTAAAATTGGTAAAAAAACTTGTAAAATACATGTGTATTTGTATAATATGTTTATTATATAGAAATTGTAAAATGTGTATAATAAAACTTGCATAATCCTTGTAAAATATTAGTTTTGTAAAATTATTGTAAAATAGGAGGTATACCAAAAAACTTTTGTAATAAAAACCCTTTTGTAGAAAAAAGAGAGGCTTCTTATTTACTCTACATATCATACTTGCATTCAGAAAAAAATCATCAACATCTTGCACTTCATTCATATGCATTTCACAATATATGCATTTCATTTGCATATATGGCATATGCAAAGTGGAAAGTTAGAGGGTCATGAACCAAGTTATGAATAGAAGTTGTGGATGGATTTGATTTATACTTAATACACTTAATTTCTGAGGAACCTTATAGGTATTGAGTTAAGATTTTTTCAGTCGAGCGACTTAATTCTTTGAGTCCACAAGTCTATGTTTACATGTCATCTTCATTGGTGTAAGTAGAACATTTCATACGCATACACAATTCTTTATATAGTGACCTAATGTGGACAAGAACATCCACGTAGCTCTTCATTGATGAGGTAGTGAGGAGCCAGAATCCTTTGACTTGGAGTAGCACACGGGTGGAAACATCCGTCCTCCTCTAGGGAGGGTAGTGCATCTCAAGTGATAGTCTATTAGCTAAAGAAGAAAAATTCCTTATGTACATGCTGCACTTTTGTATATATCGAAAAAATAGAAAATCTCCAAAAAAAATAGACGGTCAAAAAGTTAAAAAAATCCGTTGGAGAAAAATATGAATAAGGAAGGCATATGCTTCAAAATCTCATACCATGGAAACCTGCAGCTGGAGACTTGGATACACTGGTCAAGCTCCACAGATATGTGACTACAATGGTCCATAGTCCATTCTCTTCTATGCCCCATCTTCTTGAGCTTGTTGCACTTGAACGTAGAAGGGAATATCTCGCTCCTCGAGGAAAGAGTTGTTAGATCGGCGAATCAGGGTTACATTATTAGAGGTGGTTGTTTCTTTGCCATTTTTGATGTAGAGATCTACACTTCTCTTACACAATACAAGTAAGATTCATAGTAATTAGAATTTGCATATGAAGATTTGTTCTGGCGGGACTGTTGAGGCAACCTGAATAGAGACTTATGGAACTTATGGTTGTTAGGTCTTAAATCCTCTTCAAAATAAGGTTCCACCATATCATTAAACCGAAGGTCGAGTCGAGCTCCATTTTCACCTTTTATTTATGACCATGGTATGGAAGCCAATCTTTCACTGTTGCATTTCATTTTAGTTTCCTAGGACGAGCAAGGTTTAAATATAGGGGGTTGATGAATCTGTGATTCATCACTCTAAAAGTTAAAAATAGAGCATCGTTCTCAAGTAATTAACTACATTTTATCATCTATTTCGCATTATTAACATTCTTGCACTTATAGTTATATCTACGTTGTAGCATTCAAAATCGCGCAAAAAAGAAGCCCAAATTCCTTTGTAAATATCACACGTATAATACTCTATTTTGAATGATTTTTCCCTAACTAAAAAATGAATAAAAATAATTCAATATAGTATATTACTAACACTAATAAAAGCAAAATACCAAAAAAATATTAACTTATAAAATTGCTCAATAAAACCCAAACCCTAGTTTGAGACCTGAATCCTTAAAATATGAATATGTCTCTCATGCAGTCTCTTATGGACCCTACTCATTTTTTAAATATACGTTCAATTACCTTCAAAACAAGATCAAAATCAAAAGAATCAGAGTTTGTATGTGAACCTTGGGTATTGGGGCCCTATTGCATATTGTACAAAGTGACTATTTTAACCCTATTGTTTTATATATAAAATAATCTGTTTTGATTTATTACTTTTGCATTCATTTTCTTGATTATTTTTTGATAAATGTGTAAAAATCCAGATAAATATTAAGGGAAAAAATCAAGAAAATAAAGCAACCCGAATCTGTGTATATAACATGTAAGTATGTCCCATTTATTTCATTTCTTTATTTTCTTTTTTACTAAAAATCCAAAAAATAGAATGTTTATTACATATTTAATTTGATTTTATTATTTGTATCCTATTTAAAAATTACAAAAAATCTGAAAAAGACAAAAATATGGTATTTTATATGTATAGAATTCCACCAAATATACTTTTTGTATAGATGATTTCTTTTTATTATTTTATATTTATTCATATATAATTTCTATTTTAATTTTATTTATTTATTTAGTTAATGTTATTATTTCTTTAATTTAAATTTAATTTTTTCCTTGCCATGTGCTCGCGCCCCCCACACCCCATGTGGTCTCCCTCTCTCATTCCTCCTGCACCGGCCCGCTCCCCCACCCACTTCTCATAGAACAACAGACAACATCTTGCGGCAATTGTGCGGCCCACTCTTCTCACTCCACCCTCATCCTCTCCTTCCTCTGCTCCAGTCGCAACTGTCTCCCACAACCTTTATGGCTAACCCGTGAATCATCAATCGCCTTTGCTTCTCTCTCTCTCCACGACTTGTGCAACCATCACGAACTCCCCATGAACCCCTACCATCTCGGCAACTCGCGAGCTGACCATAAAGACTCCTCCACCTCCATCGTTCCTCCGTCTAGGACTTGGAGGCATAAAGAAGATTCAGTTCCAACCTTCCATAGGAATCGGAGGCATCAGGAAGATTCAGTTCCAAACTCCATGTAGAGAAGAGGAACTAGAGATGAAGCAGACAAGGTGGCAGGGGGCAAATTTCAAATCCAACATTGATTACTCTTCCTAAGGAGTAGATAGTGTTCATGTAGACAATGTCGGGCCACGGAAACAGAACCCAGCTAGCATGGATGAGTCCCTCTGCTTTGGAGAGGTTCTTGTACATGAGATAGTTTGTGAGATCCTTTGGAATGAACAACAAGGCACATATCATACAGAGAGTGCATCCATCTACATCTCCGATGACACAGAGGCCCAGATGGGTCTGTCAGTCCTGTCCTCTTTAGGCCGATCAGAAGATGAAGATGGCAAGTTCGATGTGGCTTTCATCGATTGCTTGGATACTTTTGATGACCCGACTCAGAGCAGAATCAATTGGGGGCAAGTACTTCAGTGACAAATCCAGCCACCATCACAGAGCCATAAATAATTGAGCTAGATTTTCTTGATGACCACACTTTACTTGAGCTCCAACCATTAACCAAAACTCACTCAAATATGCCTTCCTTACTGAACAAGAGAAGAAGTTTCCATTCATCATCAGTTCATGATTGATCTAGGAGCAGGAATCTCTCTTGCTAGAGATCCTGGAGAAAAACCACAAGGCAATAGGCTGGAGCATCTCTGATCTCCATGGGATAAATCATGCTCAGTGTTGGCATCATATCTATCTTGAGAATGAAGCCAAATCCTCTAAGTGAATTCCAATGTAGTCTGAATCCAAATTTACGAGAGGTCATGAAGAAATAAATTGAGAAATGGTGCGATGCAGGTTTTATTTATCCCATCTCCGATTCCAAGTTGGTGGCACCTATCCATGTTGTGTCAAAGAAGTCGATAATTCTGATGACCACAAATGAGGAAGGAGAAGAGATCGTGACAGGAGTTCCTATGTCATGGCGTATATGTGTAGACTACAGATGCTTGAGTGTCGTGACGAAGAAGGATCATTTTACCCTACCATTTATTGATCAGATCTTAGATAGATTAGTAGGGAAAGAATTCTTTTGTTTATTAGATGGGTTCTCGGGCTACAACTACTCCTGAGGACTAGGAGCAATCTACGTTCACATGCTCCTTTGGTACCTATGCTTTAAGGAGCATTCCCTTTAAGTTATGTAATGCTCCCGGTACATTTCGAAGGTGCATGATTGTTGTATTCGCTAACATGGTCAGTGAATTCTTAGAAATTTTCATGGATGACTTCTCGGTCCATGGTCATTCCTTTCATTCCTGTCCTAGAAATTTAGACACGAGTCCTCAAAAGATGTTGTGAGGTTAATCTGGTGCTCACCTTGGAGAAGAGTCACTTCACGGTGATGGAGGGCATTGTGTTGGGGCATGTCATCTCTATGAGAGGAATGGAGGTTGATCCCGTCAAGGTGGACGTGATCAAACTACTCCAACCACCAACCAATGTGAAATAGTTGCAGACTTTCCTCAGGCATGTTGGATTTTACAGAAGATTTATAAAAGATTTTTCAAAGATTGCCCGACCACTAATTGAGCTTTTAGGCAAAGACATGGAGTTTATTATTGATCACAGGTGTCTTGATGCCTTTAAGCTACTTCTAGGTATGATTATGGACACCCCAATCCTACAAGCCCTAGATTGGTATCATCCTTTAGATCATGACGAATGTCTCATATTTTGTTGTTGGGGTTGTGTTAGAATAGAGGAAGGATGACATCCCGTTCGCTATACACTACACAAGCGAAGTGCTTGATCCTTCTCAACGTAACTATACAGTTATAGAAAAAAGATGTTTGTGGTAGTGTTTACCTTGGATAAATTCAGATCTCATCTTGTTGGATCTAAGGTTGTTGTGTTCATAGACAATACTACACTACGATACCTCATGGAAAAGAAGGATGTGAAGGCGCATTTTCTTATGTGGATTTTACTTATCCAGGAGTTTGACTTGGACATCAGAGATAAACTTGGAAAGAAGAATACAATGGTTGATCACCTCTCTCATCTCAAGATTCTTGATGATTCTGATGATACACCTATTCGAGACTCCTTCCCTAACGAATCAGCTTTTATTATCGACTCATGCTAATGGTATGCCAATATAGTGAACTATCTTGTCTCCAAGAAAGTTCCCGAAGATTGGCCCAAGAGCAGCATAGAATGACTCAAGTCATATTCAAGAAATTACTATAGGGAGAATCCGATCCTTTTCTTTGAAGGACCAGATTGTGTCTGGAGGAGGTGTATTCCTCAGGAGGAATACTAGAGTGTCCTTACTTATTGCCATAGTTTGGAGGCAGGAGGACGCCACTCCAGGAAGAGGATCACATGGTAGGCATTGCAATGTGGATTATATTGGCCGACTCCATTTGATGCTCTCACTTTTTGTAAATCCAAATATGCCAACGAATGGGAGGAACTATTGGTTCCAAAGATGAGATTTTGATGCGGTATGTCATCATTTGTGATGTCTTTAACGCTTCACGTATCGACTTCATGGGCCCATTCCCTGTTAGCCATGGATTCGAATGCATTCTTCTTGCAATAGATTATTTGTCCAGGTGGGTGGAGGCTATCCCGACCCGAGCTTCATACAGTTGGATTGTATGTAAGTTTATCAAAGAGCATACCTTTTCTAGGTTCGAAGTCCCCAAAGTGTTGATATTTGATGGAGGTAGCCATTTTATCATTAGAGAGGTGAAGAATCTTTCGAAGGATTATGACATCGAGCACCGTGTCGCTAGTGATTACCACCCACAAACCAATGGCATGGCAGAGGTGTCGAATAGGGAGGTTAAGACCATATTGCAGAAGCACATACGCCAAGACAGGAAGGATTGGTAATAGACCTTGGAACAAGTCCTTTGGGCCTACAGTATGGCTTACAAGACATTACTAGGGACCTCCCCATTCATGTAGGTATTTGGGAAGACATGTCATTTGCCCACAGAGTTAGTGCATAAAACATAATTGACAATTAATAAGGTCAATTGGAATAAACACCTAGGGAAGTAGCAGAGAGAGATGGAACTAAATGAACTTGTGGAAAACAGAAACCAAGCAGACGACAACAATTTGATGTACAAGGACAAGGATAAGCATTGACACGATATATTTATGAGACGAAAGATATTTGTTCATAAATAAAAGGTATGGATGTTCAATGTGAGGATGAAGGTTTTCCAAAGGAAGCCCAAATCCAAGTGGACGGGTCTGTTTATAATCCGTGATGTGCATAACAGTGTATGTGTAGAGATCTTAGATCTTATAGATGGAGCACTGATATCTCTAGTGAATGGAGAACCACTGAAACACTTTGACGAACCAAATGAACAATTAGCCTGTGTTGAGGAGATTATTTTCATGTGCGAGGAAGATTCAGAAGACATACATAGAGTCGTGCATGAGGCTTTGCAAGATTGATCTCTAACTGTCAGTACCATCAAAAAGATTCGGATTACGTTTTCTTTGTATATACTCCAACCCCATGGGTTCTCACACTTACTCATATCCTATACTTAGGTTAATCAGAGCCTAAGTTAGGGAGAATCGATGCCCGCCCTATATATATTCATATATTTCTCCTCTTGACCTCGACCACCCCAATTTTGCTCTTCTTCTACAATTAGGCCGTCGAGAGCCTATGTATAGGGGGGGGGCAAGTAGATTACTATACCTCTATTTTTTCACTCTCCTATGCTTAGAACGAGCTATCTCTTTTCCTCGCTTCTATTACTCTGAGGAAATAACACACACTAAGTATAGGGGGTGTGTAATATTATGTATATACTTTACCCATAGCTAGTACTTTCACGTATTTTTGTATATGTTATGCATTAACTATGAGATGAATAAAATTGGCAAAAAATTTTGTAAAATACATGTATACTTGTATAATATGTATATTATATATAAGTTGTAAAATATATATAATAAAACTCGTATAATCCTTATAAAATAATACTTTTGTAAAATTATTGTAAAATAGGAGCTATACCAAAAAATGTAATTAAAAAACTTTTTATAAAATAAAGAGGCTTCTTATTTACGTTGCATATCATCCTTGCATTCATAAAAAAATTATCAATCATCTTGCACTTCGTTCATATGCATTTCATAATATCTGCATTTCATTTGCATATCTAGTATGTACAAAGTGGAAAGCTAGAGGGTTCTGAACCAAGTTATGAAATAAAAGTCGAGGATGGATTTGATTTAATCTTAATCCGCTTAATTTTAGATGAACCTTATAGGAACTGGAGTTAAGATTTTTTCTAGTCGAGTGACTTAATTCTTTGAGTCCACAAGTCCATGTTCACATGTCATCTTGATTGGTCTAAGTAGAACATTTCATACATGCTTACAATTCTTTTAGACAGTGACCGAACTTAAACAAGCACTATGCGTGTAGTTCTTCATTTATGAGGTGGTGAGGAGGTCGGAATTCTTTAGCTTGGAGTAGCACACGGCTGGAAATAACCATCGTCCTCTAGGAAGGGTAGAGCTTCTCAACCAAATCTAGTGGCGTCGAAGTCTAAAGATGTGATCGCATGGGTAGCAATAAAGATTTAAAAGAGGGATAGTCTACTGGCTAAATAACCTTTTGTACATGTTGCACTTTTGTATATATATAAAAATAGAAAATCTCCAAAAAAAATTAGACGGACAAAAAAGTTAAAAAATCCTTTCGGAGAAAATATGAATAAGAAAGGCATATGCTTCAATGTCTCATACTAAGGAAGCCTGTAGTTGGAGACTTGGCTACATTGGTCAAGCTCCACGGATATGTGACTACACTAGTCACGGTCCATTCTCTTCAATGCCCCCTCTTCTTGAGCCGGTTGCACTTGAACTTAGAAGGGAATAGCCCTCTCCTTGAGGAAAGAGTTGCTAGACCAGGGAATCAGGGTTGCCTTATTAGAGGGGGTTGTTTCTTTGCCATTTTCGATGTGGAGAACTATACTTCACTTACACAGTATAAGTGAGATTCATAGTCGTCAGAATTTGCTTATGAGGATTTGTTCTGACATGACTATGAGGCAATCTGAATAGAGACTTGTGGAATTTAAAGGTTGTTAGGTCTTAAATCCTCTTCCCAATAAGGGTCTGCCACATCATTAATCCAAACATCGAGTTGAGCTCCATTTTATCCTTTTGTTCATTACCTTGGTATGAAACCCAAAATCAAATCACTGTTGCATTTGGTAATAGTTGCTCGGGAGGATCAAGTTTAAGTACATGGAGTTGATGAATTTATGATTCATCACTCTAAAAGTTGAAAATAAAGCTTTTGTTTTCGAGTAATTAGCTACATTTTATCATCTATTTCGCAATATTATCATTCATGCACTTATAGTTATCTATTTTAGCATTCAAAATCGCACAAATAAGAATCCCAAATTCCTTTGTAAATATCACCCATAGAATACCCTATTTTTAATTAGTTTTTCCTAACTAAAAATTGAATGAAACTTATTCTATATAGTATATATTACTAACACTAATTAAAGAAAAATACCAAAAAATATTAACTTGTAAATTACCTAATAAAATCCAAACCATAGTTTGAGACCTAAAATATTAAAATGTGAATATCTCTCTCATACAGTCTCGTATGGACCCCTATTACTTTGAATTAATGTACGTTCAATTACCTTCAAAAGAAGACCAAATTCAAAAGAATAAGAGTTCATATAAAAACTTGGATTTTGGGCCCCTATTATATATTGTAAATAGTGACTACTTTAACCCTATTATTTTATATATAAAAATAATTAATTTTGATTTATTTCTTTTGTATTTATTTTCTTTGATTATTTTTTTAATAAAATGTGTAAAAATCCAAATAAAAATTAAGGCAAAAATCAAAGAAAATAAAGCCACCTGTGTCTGTATATATAGTCTACACATATGTCCCATTTATTATATATCCTTATTTTCTTATTTACTAAAAATAAAAAATAGATTAAGTTGTAATATTTATTTCATATTTTATTTGATTTTATTATTATTTTATCTTATTTAAAAATTACAATAAAATGTAAAAAGATAAAAATGTGGTATTTTATATCTGTAAGATATCATCAAAAACACTTTTTGTACAAATGACTTCATTTTATTTTGGATTCTTCAAAAAAGTTGTAGATCTCGTAGAGATGAGAAAATTTCGTTATTTGACGTATTTCTTTTTTTTCTGTAGATCTAACTTTTTATTTTTCTAGGAGTAACACGTGGCTGCTCCTAGAGCACCACGTGTCACCCCTATTTCATTTTTTATTTTCTTTTTTTATTTACTCATCTGTTTTATTTATTTATTTATTTATTTATTTTCTTATTATTTTAAATATTAATTAATTAATTTATTTACTAAATTTATTATAATTATTCCTTTTCTTTTTATTATTTATTACCTACTTATTATTTTAATTAATTATTATTTTGTATTTTTTATTTATTTATCATTTCTATTTTATATTTGTTTAATTATTAATTATTCTTATCATTTATTTAGTTTTATTTAATTTTAACTTAATTTCTTTCCTGTCGTGTGGCCACGCCCCCAGCACGTCATGTGGCCTCCCCCTCTCCTTCCTCCCGTAGTGGCTCGTACCCCCGCCTACTTCTTACAATGCAACCGGATGCATCTTGCGGTGGTTGCACGACCCACTTTGCTCGCTCCTCCCTAGTCCTCTCCTTCATTCACTCCAGCTGCAACCGTCTCCCATAACCTCTGTAGTTACCGGTGAATCTCCAACCGCCTTCGCCTCTCTCTCTCTCTCTCTCTCCATGACCCGTGCAACCACCACGAACTCCCCACGACCCCTGCCATCTCAGTGACTCACCAACCTACCATAAAGACTCCTCTGCCTCAATCGTTCCTTCGCATCCGCCAACAGAGAGAAGGGAGCCACCAGCTCCTCCCTTAATTTCAGTGGCGTCAAGATCAGGGCTTGTCGAGAATCGACGACGTTCAACCCTCCTTGAGGCGAGATCCTTGGACCTCCGTCCAAGCTGCAACATGTCTCCAACTTGCTGCCAAGCCTCATAAATTTTGCACCGCGACTCAAGGAGAATACTTAAAGAGCACCTCCGCGAGCTTTTCTTTCAGGTTGGAGAAACAAACCCACATGTAACCTCTTTGCGTGCTCTTCTTCTTCCTCTTCATTCTCCTCCTTCTTCCTCTTCTATCTCATTTTTTGTCCGCTACGAGCTTCGTCCTCTGCACTCACTCCTTCCCAATCTACCATTGCCCTAGACTAGGGCAATACATCCCCATCCGTCCATCACCTTCGAGTACCTCCAGTGGTCACCGTCCTCAGCCTGCATGTCCACTCACATCATCCTCGACACTTGCAGCCCGCGCCAACTTAGGTCGAGTGTAGCTCTCCCATCCCTCTGGCGAATAACCCCATCTACAATACCACACGATTGCACCAACTGGTCTCATCTCCATCGCGTTGACTCCCTCTCCAGCAGACCTCCCCACTGGGCATGTGTCGCCCTCATCACACTCAGCTTGCCAGGATCGAACCACCACCTTACCATCTTGACCGCAACATCGCAGCAGCGGAGCCCTGCACTGACCACCTCCTCGATCGATTCCCTCCTCTGCTGCTCGCTTCGCTAAAGCAAGCTCCACTTCGCTTCTGCCTCAGAGATCTTGGAACTTCCGTGCCCTGCCACCATCACGTTGTGCCTCCACTTCTCCCACTGTCCAAGGCACTCCCCCACATGCAAGGTATGTGGGGTGGTGTGTGTGTGGGGGGGGGTTACACCGACACTCTGTACCCTCGTCAAATTCCAAAGGTGCCCCACCGTTTTAAAGCTCACGTACAACATATGCAAGAGGCATAATTTACAGAGTAACCCCTGAAGTTCCAGCATTGCATGCTGAAGTCCCCGCTAGTAGACGTCACGTGCAACACGCATGCCTTATTAGAGAAATTGCATTCAGACCCTCAGGTATTTTAGTAATTAGAGAAGCACCTCCGGTTCCATTTTATTTGTTTATATTGTATTTCGAATTTGCATTTAGAACCTTGTGTTCACGTCCCATTTTGATTTTCATTTTAGCATCTTTTTATCATTTTAAAAAGTGTTCATTGTAGAACAACTTATGCTTATCATTATGGATGTTTGATTGAATTTTTATGGGTCATGATTTATTTAATATAATTATTGTTGTGAAAATTTGCAAATTTTACCTACTATATGCTATTAATTCTATATTAAATTAATTATTGCTCCAAAAATTACCAAAAACTCACAATAGGTATATTTTAGTTTGTTCTACATTTTGCTCACATTCCATGACATTTACACACCTGTTGAGGTCACAATAAAATATTTTATGCTTAGAGTAATTAATTTTTAATAGACTATAAACTCAACATTTTTGCGATTTAGAAATTTTCCAGGATAGATCATCATCATATACATCTAGGATAGTTTTAGCTTTTGAAAATAATGTGGTTTGATATTTATTAATTTTAGATTACAAAAAATCACATCTTCTGCATTGTTTAATTCATTAAAATTCATTTTGTTTCCAAAAATTCCAAAATTACAGTAGCTTAATTTCATCATGTTTAACATTCTGACTAAGTTTCATAATTTTTGGATATCATTTGAATGAAAATTATATTTTTGTCCCCAAACTTCTCCAAAATTGCATATCATCCATTAATTGCATCAAAAAATACTAAAAAATATTCTAAAAATTTAAATTCTAGATCATCTAGAAATTGGCCCAAGGAGACAGCGACCTCCCTGAGTTTGACCTTTGTCCTGCCCAAGTAACATAGAATTTGACTGCTCGCATTAATCGATAAATTAACATAGTGACCATTTTGATTAATCTGAATTGCCTACCTATAAAGAAATTAAATGCTAATTCCACATAATTAGCGACGTAAATTTGAGGTTCATTAGTAGGCACTCAATCATTTTGAGTACATCATCTCCTACGGAGCTACCATTCTACATAATGTAGCGAACCATGTCCTTTATGATTAAATGTTGAGAGCTCATATCTTTACCAAAACATCTTAATCATGGATCATATTTATGATACTGGTTATGGTTGACTATAAGTACATTGAGTGGGTTCAAACGAGATTTATATGATACAAGATAACTTGCATAAACATTTACTTTGATTAAGGTTATATGAAATCAAAGTCATCTCGATTTTTTATTACTTTGAAAGTTCGTTCTCTTTTCAACTTTCAAAGCATGAGGTATGACAACCAAAATACCTCAAGCGAGATGTGGAATCTCCCTTCCACTTTGATCACACCCCAATGATATGAGAACACACAATTACAGTGAAGGAAGCGAGAACTCTTTTCACTTTGTAAGCCCAATTTGCATTCCCAATTCGATCTTTGACACCCGAGCCTATAACTCCTAAGGTGATGTTGACCTGTTGCCAATTGAACCAACCGTAAACAAAATAGAACTCGCTAATGCACAATACCGCCTCAATTATATGAGGAACAACATTGGAATCACTATGCATAAGGCATGTCTCTTTCGAGAAAAAGAGAATCCAATCCATGTGCGCTTGTATATTGGAGCTATGACTTCACATAAGCGTCTCCGCAATACAATATATGACGATGATACCATCTGTATCCCATTCAAATTTTAATTAATTATTTAGAATCATATCTAATGATTAATTCTTCCAAGAGAATCACAATCATATTAATAATATATTATTTCTTTTAATTGAATTAAATTAATTTAATCACATCAAATTAATAATCCAATATAATCAACTAACGATTATATTTGCTTGATATTACTGTATAGTATTAGCTCTCACAAGTACGAATTATTTTGATTTTAGGAATTAGAGTACAACTTGACTTCCTCATATTACCCCTCATTGAAAATGGATCTGGCTAGACGCTCGAGTATATTCTGGGAGGGAGCATTTCTTTGGTATGTAAGGCACTAAATAGATAACTAAGCCAACATAACACGGTCTAAACACCTTTATCATCCAGATTCAGAATAATAGATTGGATTAATGTACTTGTGGTTTTATCGATCAACTTTGATGACCGACATTATACTATATAATATATATTCGGAGATTTAGGCATCTTAAAGTATTTTTAAAGATCTTAAATCTCTAGTCATATCAAGCAAACAAGTTTGGCTTTACATGTAAAAGTTGTCCTACAACTATTGTAGGATAAGCTAAGATTTTCATGTCATGAACCTATCATTCAAGATTGTTGCAAATCATGTATTTCTCTTATAAATTAAATAATTACTAATAAAGGTAAATTCCAATTTTCCATGATTATTTATGAATGCTTAACACATATTTGTATAACGATCTAATCATCTTTCGACTCCTATGCACTAAATATCACATATCTAGATCATACAGATGAAGAATCACGTGAAATAAATTCGTGTGATTTGCTGCTTTAATTTATGATATAATTTATGTGTTATGATCAGGTTTCATTACAGAAAACAGTAACTTAAAATAATTAAGTTACAGATTCAGCTTATATGCAAAAATAATGCACTGCGGGAACTTATTGCATCTAAATCTTTCACGATCATAGCCAACCATTGGTCTGATATTTGGAATCATGTTTAGATATTATAAATATGATAATATATCACAAACATGTTCATAAAAGGGGCATTATGCAGCAACATCAAATGTTTGCAAAAACTATTCGGAATTGTATAATTGCGAAAAAAACAACGTTCTTACAATCCAGTATGTAAAGTATAATCATCATAGGAATATAGATCACATCCGAAATCTCTGACCATGTCTCTGATTCCATTTTGAAGGAAGGTCTTAAGACCTCACACATCATGGAAGCGTGCGGATCAGATCATATTCGATTGAAAAACAAACTTGTCATACAAGTCGCAAGAGCAACAAAATTTTAAAAAGTATTCTATGGAACCACATGGATTGAGAACCATTCCCAATCCATTCCATCACTATCACTGTAGAAAAATATGAAGCGGAAGCAAAAACATGGAATAAAGATAAACATCAAAGAACAACGGGATTTAACGTGGAACCCTACTCCAGAAGGAGCGGGATGAAACCACGGGAGAAGCCCCTGAATTGGGTGTTTCCTCTATTGAAGTTCTCAATGAGTACAGGGGGTGTGGGGCTCCTTATATAGCCTCACGGATAGATCCAATAGTAACCGCTCCCCCATGTGGTACTAAACACATGGGTGGGCTCTTTTCTTTTCCAACACTCCCCCTCAAGTTGGTAGCTGGGACAGCTGCAACTTGCAACAATAAAGGAAAATATACACCATTACATCTTCACTTGAAATCACCACAATAAACGTATGTATCCGCAACTGGTAGACAAACCCGCTTGCTGACGGGTATATCAGGTCACCGGAACGTATCTCTGTCGTGCCTGGAAGGTCACCGGACTATCTCTGTCATGCATGCATGGTCACCGGATCTCTGTCTCAGTCGTGCCTGCGGGTCACCGGACTTTGTCTCTGTCGTGCCTTGAAGAAAACAAATCCAGTGCGGAGTCGATGTCGAGGATAGAGACATCACGACGAAGATCGATGCACAGTGAAGATGGCTTGATATTCTGTGAAATCCGGAGTGTTTGGTCTGTCAGTCAATGATGTAGGATGCATATGGCTTTTACTCCCCCTTTCTCCTAAACTTGTGAGAAAAATGAAAATAATAGACAAGTTGGGAGAAGCAAACATGAATCACATTTTTTTATGCGTACGACTTTTTTTTCTCTTGCGCGCGACTTTCTTTTTCCCTTTTTTTTAAGCCGTTCAACATTTTTTTACGGCTTTTCTTTGCAATATTTCTTTCTCTTTTTTTTGAAAAAAAACTTTGCGTACGGCTTTTTGATTTGTACGCGCCCCCTTTTTTTCAGAGTTTTTTTTTGTAAAAAAAATTACAACCTTTTTTTTAAACACATTTTTTTTGTGAGGCCCCTCTCCCTCTTTTTTTCTCATTCATTTTTTTTAACTCACGGTCTGTTCCTTCATTTCCCTTTTTTTGTATATCAGCCGCAGCCGCAGCCCCCTTGGGCTTCAATAAGCACTCCCCTCATTTTTTTCATCATTTTTTTTAAACGGCCAAGTCCCTCTCTCCATTTTTTTTAACAACTTGGCTCCACTTGGACTCTTCACACAAATGGCCCCCCCCAAAAAAAAATGATCAGGTCTAGGGTTCCGTGGGAACCCATCGGGGAACCCTCTCTTTTTTTTCATGCGCCGCCGCTCCCTATGGTATTTCTCTACTGGATCGACCACCGCCCCCGCATGGGCCTTTTGTGCCGTGCGCCGAGGGCTTTGGGGATGAGGGGATCGGGCTTCAAAGCTCGCCTGGAAGGAGGGCTCTGGGAGATTCGCGGGGTTTTCAAGCGTCGATTGGATGTGCGCGGGCTTCACGCACAGGGAGGAGGTGCGCGGCGAGCGCGAAGGAGAGGGTGCGGTGCATGGAGCGCGCCGCCAAGGATTACGTCTGGAGAGGGATCGACATCGCCTGGGCACGCGCCGAGGAGAGAGAAACCGCGCAAGGGGATGCGCCTGGATCGCCGCTGGGGAGTCACGATAGGGCAGGAGGCGCCTGGAGATGTTGAGGTTCCGCCATGGAGATACCTCCTGCACCGCCTGCGCGAGGAGGGGTTTTGCAATGTGCCTGGTGCGCCTGGAGCGCGGGGTTCGGAGCCCGCGAGGAGGTGCGACGCATCTAGCGCCATCTGATGTGGGCGGAGAATGGGAGGGCGCGCCGCCTTGGAGGAGCGAGGACTGGATCCTGCGCCGCTGGAGGAGATGG
Source organism: Ottelia alismoides (assembly GCA_037367405.1). Lineage (NCBI taxonomy): Eukaryota > Viridiplantae > Streptophyta > Magnoliopsida > Alismatales > Hydrocharitaceae > Ottelia > Ottelia alismoides. Next base: position 67,309 of record JAZKJV010000829.1, read on the forward strand.
GAGATCGCGCAAGGAGCCACCTACGAGCAGCAGACCTCCTCCGTGCGTCGATCACGAGCTCCTCTCCGCCAAATCTTCGAACAGGAGTTCGGGCATCGCCTGCGCGTCGAGCCGCGGCTGTGGGAGCGGAAGGGGCTCTCGTATCTGGAGCCTTGAGGATTCGCGCCGCCAGGAATGATGCGGAGCCCTAGATTCACGAGGGAGCTGTCGCCATGGTTCACGAAGAACCCAACGCCACCGCGTAGAGATGATGAGTGCCGCAGTAAAGGGCGCCTGAAGTTGATGGCACCTCCAATCAATCTGTGAATTAGATTTAGGGTTTCGTGGGAAACCCTAGATCTGTTGCGCCTGCAATTTTTCTTGAAATTTTGCCGTCACAAAATTAGGGTTCAGACCCTGGATCATAAACAGTCTTCCAAATATGAAAAAAAAATGAACAGCATCTCCGCCTTGAATCTGATACATGTATCTCGAACAAAATATAGAATTTCAAGAACAAATCCACGAGAATCGAACCCGCTCTGATACCATGTAGAAAAATATGAAGCGGAAGCAAAAACATGGAATAAAGATAAACATCAAAGAACAACGGGATTTAACGTGGAACCCTACTCCAGAAGGAGCGGGATGAAACCACGGGAGAAGCCCCTGAATTGGGCGTTTCTTCTATTGAAGTTCTCAATGAGTACAGGGGGTGTGGGGCTCCTTATATAGCCCCACGGATAGATCCAATAGTAACCGCTCCCCCATGTGGTACTAAACACATGGGTGGGCTCTTTTCTTTTCCAACAATCACATTAGTTTAGTATTACTTCTTAAAGCGTGAATGTGATCATCTAGTCTAAAGCAAGAGACCTCATGTCTAAGCCCGATCTAATACTACACTTGCGGGTGTAGGGATGTGCCACATACTTTCTACAATCCAAAGAGATGATATGAGACTCTTTGATCCCGATTTCATCATATGGGACCTTCCTTCTTTATTGTGATCTCGAAGAACTAAAGATGAAAAAACTCTTCACAAGATCGATCGAATCGATCTGGCAGCGCAACAACAAGGTTATCCAACTTTAAGGGCAGTATCCCTATAAGGGGACAACCCTAAGAGTCAAGGGAAAATATCCAACATTAAGGGCATAGTCCTTACGAAGGGACATCCTCGGAGAAGAGAAAGAGAGAGAAGAGGAGAGACTTGCTGTTCCTTGAGTAGTTGTATCCTGAAAGGCGAGGTCTGCCCCTCCTTATATATATTTTCGTACCATTAGGATTGCTATCTTGATTGTCAAATTAATGAACATGATTGAAGAAGCTCACAACTATCTTTAGTATTATAGTTGATAATAATTAGCAATTTATATAATCCTTTTAATCCTCTCAACAAACTAACAAACAAATAAAATGAAAAGATAAAGATGATCTTAAAAAAAGAGACGTCCCTTTGGTAGTAACAATCATGGATGTCCCCATATTTAGGGGGACTCCTTCTTATTTTCATTTTATTTTAATTATTATGGTAGGAGCGACAATAAAATTATTTCTTTATTAATTTATTTGAAATAGAATCATCAATAACTAATTTTAAATTATTTGTGATAATTGCAAATAGGCCATTGACAAATACGAATCGTATTCATAAATCCGAAATTAAATGCAAATCCAATTTACATTTATTGTATAATATAAATCCAATTCACATTAATATTAATTTGTGAATTCTATTCACAATCAAGTCTCAATGGAATAGCATGGATCTTAGCCACGTTATTCAAGATTATTGTGGATAGTACTATCCACATTAATCTTATTCAAGATAATTAAATCTAATTTAATTATGAAAATCCTCTATGTACATATCCAAAAATATTGTGAATCTTATCCACATTATTTCTTGGATAAATATTGATAATGCTATCCAAGATAATATTATCCAGGACAACTAAATACAATTTAATTATCCCAAAATCATCTCTGCACATATCCAAAAATAACACGAATCTTATCCACATTATTTCTTAGATAAATGTGGATAACATTATCCAAGACAATCAAATCCAATTTAGTTATCCTAAGCTATATTCTTCACTTAGTGATTCAAACATCACTGAATAGTACAAATTCTCATATTTATCTTTAATGAAACATTCCTCAAACTCTTTGAGGATAGTGTGCCTTCTCCGCAAATACTTGGAGATATGGTCAGGATGATTGAATATCCATATATAGTGACTTGGGTAATGAGATCCAATCTCATATTAGAACTAAAAAACCTCCCGATGAGTTATTTTGAAGTAGAGCTTTAGAAATTAGCAGCTCCATACTGTATCTAATTTGATTTCATAATTAACTTTTGGAGCAAATCGTGAGGACAAAACTGCATTAACGAAAAGGCTCCGAACTTTCCCAAAGAAATGTGATCTTACTAATATATGTTGTGAAGTTCATATCGAATAGTCATGATTGCAAAGATAATATCAATCCAATCAACAATAGATGAGGTTGAGATATCGTTTAATCGATGCCATGCAATGCAACTAGTGGCGTCCCATTCACGATAAAGTAAATGTCCATTCCATGCAAAGCAACTAAATTAGAACTCCAAATCTTCGGCTTTTTTAACTATAAAGTACCAGCAAATTTAAAATCACGGACAAACGAAGCACTAGATATAATACATAATAAATGTGACAAGACACAATGACATCTTTCCCACCAATTATATATCAATGAGCATTTCAACTTAAATGGACAGGTGTCACGATATGGTGTCACATATGTTCTAGATGTACTCAAACCAATTATATATATAAGCGAGACTAAAATAAGAAAAGAATCGTTACAATTATTTATACAAATTTAAGATTTCTGCAATTACCTGTACTATAAGATATGAAGGAGGCTAAAACAAAATTGTAAATACAGGAAGATTGCGTTTTGTTACAGAATATTTATGAAAATATCATGTAGATATTTTTGATAAAAAAATTTATTGTCTCATGTAATCGGACTATTGTTTGTCAATTCTGTTGTAAGTCTTTATCCATTATTATCATTAACTTTAAATATAAGAAGCCCAACGTATAAACAAATACGAAAACAAGTTGTTAACAACTACATAATAACATTATTTTCTTCTCCTAATACTTGAATCTAAATATCTATTACTAATAAAAAATAAAGATGTAACCTCTACGCTAATATTGCCAGGTGAGATGAAAATGAAACCTAACTAATTGAATCTCCAATCTTAATTTTTAAAAGTGTACTCATTCTTATTACAATTGGTGTAGCCATACCTTAGTACATGGGAAGAAGATGCATCTATCCAGCTTCAGTTGAGGGATAATTGATGAATAATTTTGAAAGACAGAAAAAACATGAAGGGGTTCAACATCTATCTGCATACGAACCGCAACAACCACATATTGTCTTAGAGGTGTCTATCGAGTTCAACGAGCCGAGTTGGCCTCAACTCAGACTCGAACTCGATAGGAAACCTAAGGCTCGAACTCGGGCTCGATAAGGATCGAGTCTTGGATCACCAACTTGAACTCGAACTCGTCGAGTTCGAGTTGACTCACGAGCCTCTTATCGAACCACGAGTTTCTGAGTTGGCTCACGAGCCTCAAAATGAGCTGGCTCACGAGCCTCTTATCGAGTCATAAGTTTCTGAGCTGGCTCATGAGCCTCAAAATGAGCAGGCTCATGAACCTCTTAATGAGTTATTGTTCCATTTTACATTAAATTATGCAAATGTTATTTGTAATTTTGATTTTTTATACTCTTTTCTGTAGGTTTTTGGAAAAGAAAAATGTTAACCTCTATTTTATATCAAACTCAATGTGGAAGTTTCGGTATATATATTTTTAACTTTTTATTAAGAGGGAAAATGAGTTTTCGAGTCGAGTTTTCGAGTTGAACAGTGCCCAACTCGGACTCGACTCGATAAGTTAACGAGCATAAAACTCAACTCGAGCTCGGGCTCGTTAAGGTTTCGAGTCCGGCTCGCGAGCCCTTAACGAGCCGAGCTGAGTTCAGCTCATCTAGCTCGAGCTTTCCTGACAGCCCTATGTTGCATGTTCCAAACACACCTCTCGTGCATGAACAAGGAAGAAGAAGACGATTAATGGTCCAGCCACGTGTTAGTACATGAGAAGCTGGATCAATATACTTGTGATATGGCTGTGTAACCTCAAATATTAGAGACTATGAAACAAATAACAAAGAATTAGGAGGTTATCATTGATCCTTTAGATTAAGATGCCCACTCGATAAATAGTCCAATGTCCATCACACGGGTTGAGTTCAGGTATAATCCTAATCTAATTAGTTTAATTAGTTGATTTTTAAAACTTCAATTATGGTGAAGTTTTTTGAGTTTTTTTTGGATTTTGTTGAAAAGATCAGAAGTTTTAAAATTAAATTTTATGAAGGATTTTTAAATATCATTTATTAGTTTTGTCCGTAGTTACCACTTGAGAAATTTCTCGGAAGACCAACACGTGGGGAAGGGAGAGGAAATGGAGGCTATAATAATATAGATAAAATTAAATTTCTGCCTCGAGAAGTTTCCCTAAGATGTGACAATCCAACTCATCCAGACATTCATGTGTTGGAAAAGAAAGAGGGAATGAACCGATCTTCAGAATTGTGGAGAGAGGAGAGAGCTGGAGGTATCAGCTCTAACACTATTTATTATAGATAGGTATAGATAGATAATTCAAGATGCAATAAACAAAATATCATATCTTTAAATAGAATTTGTTACTTCTTCTTATAATATCAAAAAAAGGCGTTCGTATTTTTTTCAGGCAAAAATACCACTTAGAATTTATTTACAAACAGAGAGAGGTAAAAAGATCATTTTTTAGCTATTGGATCAAAAGGGGGAAGCAAAGAAAGGACCAAGGCACCAAACATCAAACCTTTATATTTCCTATATGGATCAACAGTGACACTCTCTCCCACATTAGAAAAAAATTTCAAGTCCCACCTCTCATCACTCTCCCCGAAAAAAGATGGGTTGTTCTTCCCGGTCTCCTTTTTCTTGGGCAAAATCCCAATCACAAATCCAACATTATAGATTTAAATTATATAATCCATTCTATGTATGCATCAAATCTCATATTGATATGGCTATAACCCATTCATCTTAAAAGATCAAGATTAATTGAGCAATGATTGTTACAAAATAAAATATATACTTCAATTATGTAAGTTGTAAAAAAGATGGGGCACATCAACCCCGATTGATGTGCCTTTGTTGTGATCAAGCCACAATAGAGGACATGCTTTGCAATCTCTCATCCATGATGACAACTAGTGCATGTGGATTTGTCCGCTACTTCCCTCTTAAAATGTCATTTGTTGCCTTGCAAATTGAGTGTTGTCATCGTTTGTTTAATCAAGCTCATCACCAACCTCCCCTTGACATTGTTACTCACATCACCATGCACAACATATTATCGTCAATAAAGCTTCATTATCTCTATCTGGTCGCTATCTATCTTCCTCAAGCGCCACATGGTTTTCACATCCATTTGTCATCATGCTAAGAATTCACAAGCCATGTTTGAGTGTCACCGCCACTTCTTAGACATGCTCGACAATGCTTGTCCTACATTCAGTGCTACCATCACTTCATAAGTTATGCCCCATACCTACCTACCATTCTTCTATAATTATTTGGGATATGTGAATTGAAGGTTAACTTTATTTTATGTATGTTGTAGAATATAGGAATTTTAGTGAAATTTTTATAATTACTTTATTTGCAAAAACTCTTAATAGGAACACAAAATTATATCCAATTGCATACAAATACATGTTTAAATCTGGTAAAATGCTTAATGATTAGATCATCAGATATATGTTATTTTTACATTTTGCACAATTTTTCTAGTAATTATATACAAAGTATCTATTGTCATATGTTAATGTATTTTAATTTTTTTAACATCATGATCTAAATTGTGAGGTGCTCCATCTGACCTTAAATCCTAAGTAAGTCAACATCACCTACCTTTTATTGAGTTTACTTACAACAATAACTATCATACTAGCATTGGCATGACCTTTTTCAAAGGCACTCTACGAACATCATTGTCTCACAATAATTTGTAGGTAGGATGTCAATGATAAGGATATCTGAAACTCAAACATCATTAGACCACACATGTAGAGGAGATTGACAAAAGGAAGATATTGACTATTTAGAGTCGTTATAAAACTTATATATGATAAAGGCATCGTGATCTCCACTTTAATGTTAAAAATTATGCTTACTTAAGGTATCTACAATGAAAGAGAATTTATAGATTTGGTGTCGAGGGAAAGTTGACACCTTGATACGTCAACTCTTTTGAGATTTTGGCTGACAGTGGGAAGGTGACCTATTACTCTTGCTCCATCTCTGACATATGTGCACAATGTCTTCCATCTATCTAACTTACAAATGCACATCTAATATCCATATCACATAATCTCTTACATAAATCAAAAGGTAGAGCCTAACATTTCATTCCCTCAAATAAATTAGGTAGATCTTGGACTATGCGAAAAAATATAGAGATTTTATATGTGAAGGTTGCAATGAGGAAACTTGAGGTGGACCTATTCTAGAATTATCTGTATTATGTTCAAAGATATGATCACGAAACCCAAGTTAATTCCTCTTTAATATTTTTATGGGATTTTCATGCATCGCAATAAATTTCATTTCCTTCCTACTCCTTAGTCTCAAGGACAATACCTATTTAAGATTTTTATGGTGCCAAACTTTTCTTTTTCCCATCACCAAAAGTTTAGTTTAAAATAAACTATGTTAGATAAGATGACATTCCAAATCTCTCGTCGATATCTTTGCAATGATTCCAAAAACATGTCAATCAAAGGTCCCTACCATATGTATTACCGTTTAAGTCTTAGCAAGTCAAGATCCCATTGGGTTCAATTTAAGATTTGATTATGATTGTTTCTCAATAAATAGGTGGGTTATATTATGACTTACTTGGATTCTTCAACAGTATTAAAATCCACATCATCCCTGCCTCATTGGTAGTTAGACTATCATTGGAGCTCGATGGATTTGGTATGGTTTGGAATTTATGTTCACCTTACATAAATAATATTGTGGTTGGCCTTTTTCTCACATCAAACAAGTAATAACTCATTCTTAACGTCTCGGTCTTAGATGTTTTCCTTAGATGTTGAACTAGATGTCTCATATACCCCTTCATAGTTTGCACGCCATTGTTTAGGCCATAATAGAACACATGTATGGGGGCAAGTCATGAGAAAATATTCATGTAGGTAACAAGTTTGTCCTTATTGTTGATTCCATACATGTTTTTATCAATAATATATGTATATGCGAACACGATGAGCCGAAAATCCACCTCTTTAATGATTGATAATTGTAGTATAGGAGGCAGAAATCAGATCAACAAAAACCAAAAATTTTAAATATTGTGGAGTATTTTTTACTTGGTAAGTGTACCAAGGTCGAACACATGGAATGGTTGTTCTATGTTGCGTGGTTCTAAAATAATTTAAGTAATTAACTAATTGTTATATTAATCACTATGTTAGAAAACAAAGTGAAAACTCAAATAAAAGAAATGCAATGCAATGTAGGCAAAACAAATAGAGGAAACAATGAAGTACATGATATTTGATTATGCTTAATTTCAAAAATCAATTAAAATGATTTATTAATCCTCAAAAGCAATCACAGATTTAAAGATTTAAGAAATATTTATCAATTCAAATCCAAGCTGTAGGGTAGAATATCAATTAATCAAATAATAATCTTACAAATGAAGAGATTAAAAATAATTTTCTATTTTTCAGTGATTTAATCCTCAAAGAATGATCAATAATATCAAGGAAATAAATCTAACAATTTATCATTAAGTAAGCCCTGCAATAGATCAAATTCCTTAAAATTTGAACACGAGATTCTTTCAATGAATCCTACATAAATCAAATTAGTCCTCAAATAATAATCAATATAAATCAAGATATGTTTTGTTCAAAAAAATATATAAATGATAAAGCACAAAACAAGCTTCAAATGACATATTGCATGTTAAAAACATAGTTCAAATGAGAACGTTAAGATAAAATGAAGTTCTAGGGACTGAAATGCAACAAAAATAAAGTTTTCTTCTTAGAAAGGCCCCTGAAGGACTTATATGCAATTATTTAAAATTATATGGGCCATTATGCAATTTGCTCAGTAGTACGTACGTCGCACGTGGCTTTTGGATGTTGAGTGGCTCTTTTGTAATTTTTAAAACCCGTAGGGCATCCTCGTAATTTTCTCAATGAAGCACATGCTCATCATATGCGGTTAACGAGGGACTTTGCGGGATTCTCTCCTAACATAGGGGCTGGACTGCAATAGCCCCCACCCGCACGTTCTTTGCGTGTGGCGAAGGAGGCTCGAGCAGCGGGGCTGAGGCATGGGTGTCAAACTTCCACGTGCCTGGCTACACTTGCTTCGGGTGTGGACGGAGCTTCGGAGAACCGAGCTTGAGGCTCGGTGTATCTTGGGTGGGGTGGGAGTGTTGAATGCGAAAATCGGGAGGCTGTGTCGATTCACAAGGCGAATCGACAGTCGCTGAGTTGACCTCACGCAAAATTCGGAATTCAAACAACAATTAACCCACAACAATCAAATAAGGCAATGAAGGTGAATGTGGAGTTAAATTTTATTATAACTCTACAAAGGATGTGTATAGTGTGCAAGCAGTGTAGAGGTCGAACACAGGGAACAAGCAAGATAGATCAAGGTAGGAATGCTAAAAAATGAATGTGATAATTGGTTTATAAATGCTATGTTTTTGTGGGTTTAATTTATTTTTTTTATTTTTGCTTTTATATTTTTTGTAGGATTTTAAATTTAATGATTTTGTATTTTCTTTTTATATTTTGTATTTTTGTATTTTCTTTTTCTTTTAATAAAGATATAATATATAGAAGGAGTATGTATACACTAGAGATAAGAGAGAGATAAAAATAAGGAAAAATACTCAAAATATAGGAAATAAAATATTTTTGTGCTTTTTATATTTTTCGAATGTTTTTGTGATTTTCTATATCTTTCCTATTTTTTTGGTATTTTTAGAGTCAAAAATACTAGGAAACAATGAAACAAATTGCTGGCCGAAATTAAAATGAGGATGAAAAATATCAAACATTATCCATAATTCCTCAAACTAAATTTAAAATAAAGCTAATAGAATAAAGAAAATTCAGAGATCAAAATTATATTTTTAGGATTTTCGTGGAATGATTAATGTTTTTATAAAGGTTTCTGGGGTTTTACAATTTTTCGGAGTTTTCTTTTGTATTTTTTAGTGATTTTTGGTCTGGAGATAAAATGCATGACAACAAATAAAATATAATTTTTTTGGAGTTTTTCAAAAAAAAATTTATAATTTTTATGTATATTCTAATGCAGACGGTAGCAAAAATGCATGTTTTTTGAATTTTTATAAATATTAGAATGTAATAAAAATGTGAAATAAAAATATAACGTGAAAGAGTGATGCAACAGACAATTATGATAATTTTTGTGGATTTTTTAGGAATTTAGAGATGCATGAAATAAATCAAGACAACAAAGAAAAAATGGATTCTGGCAGGGACGTTTTTATTAATATCTTAAAAATTCAGGGACCACACGCAATTTTTCCACAAAATATATAATGCAAAATAAAAGTTTTGGGACCAATTACAAATACTCAAATCCACAAGGTTATGTCTGCAAAAAATGCCAGGGTCATGTGCGTAAGCACACGCACCCGACATGGACGATCTCGCAATTATCAAAAACCTAGGGGGCTTAAATGCAAAAATGCCAGAAAGTTTACAACTACGATAAAAAGTCCTTGGATAAAAAAGATATACTTGAACCCTCAGGGAATCCCACGCAAAATGTCCACGCCTCACGTGCGCCAGGCACGTGAGGTGACGTGGACAGGGACCTTAATGCAATTAAACAAAAGTTGGGGGTTAAATGCAAAATATACAAAATATTTAGCCTGCAGATGAAGGTTTAAGTTTTATAAAATAAATACACAAAATTTACGGGGGTTTGGGCAAAATACCCACGCAATGGGTGCGATCGGACAGCGTAAATGGTTTTACTTATACACTTGGCGCCCTTGGGAGTGCCGATGACGCTTCGCTCCAACGGCACTGATTAGAAGCCCCTGGAAGATCTGACGGTGGACACTTGGGCTCATCCGACGACATCTGGAAGATCTGGGGATGGAGCTCGATCGGACGGCCGCAGATCTCCCTGCAAGAACAGGGAAGAATACGGCCTCCGATGAACTTCAACCGACACTAGGGCGCTGCTCTGGCCACCGTTTTCGACGTAGAAAGCTTCCTTTGACTCCTGGAAGCTTCTCCGACCCACCAGCAGAGCCAAAAAGGCACAAGGAGCACCGGTGCTCTGCGGCGGACTCGAGGACAGAGATGGGGGTCCAGGTACCTCTTTCTCCCAAAATCAACCCTCCCAAGGGGGTCTGCTGGCTCCTGCGACCTGCAAAAAGGTTAAGGGAGGCGAGGGCAAAATGCCTCGCTTCACCTAGAAGCTGTGGAAGGCGAAGAGTGAGAGGGGAGAAGCTCATTGAAGCTAGCTCCGGTGAGGTGATGGCGAAGGTGGTTGGATGATTTTCAGGTGAAATGGAGGGTGGCGAAATGATCCTACAACTATAGGGAATTAAAAACGAGCAAGAAAGTGAAAGAAAATGCAAAACCTCAAGGGCAAAATCCCCTAGATGGACCTCACGGCCTGGTGACCGGAGATGGCGGGTGGAACGCGCCTCAGGCCTCCGTCGTACCTCGACGAGGTGCTGGGATCGATCCTCTGTCATCGGAGATCCTTGGAAACGACCCAGAGATCTAAGCTCGGCCAATATGAAGTTTAAAAGTGGAAGTAAGAGGAGGGGTAATTTTTGAAAGAGTGGTCAGGGTGCTCCAAAGATTGAGGAACAGCGGCCGCCTCAGTGATCCACAGCCCAAGGCAAGCCTTCTGCGTGAATCACCAAGGCACGCGGATGAAAAGTGCAGAAGGGCGCAACATCAAATGATGAAAGCCTTGGCCTCGAAAAAACTGCGAAGATCAGCAAAACCAAGGTTCTGACATAGCCCAGGCGTTGGGCAGAGAGTTGACCAAAGGTCAACTTCTACCGCCTCCTGGTTGGTCCATGTGGACCAACTAGGAAAAAGTCTGGGGAAAAAGATTTTAAATTCAATTAAAAATATAAAATGATTTTATTAATTTTTGGTTATTAAAAAAAATGTTTGTTATTTTGTAAATTATTTTCTTGTGATTTTTATTTATTTTTTAGAGGTATAAAAATACAAGTTACCATTTATAGCCTTCATAGGTATACATATCTATATATTTTAAAAATTTATTTTTATTTTTTATATTTGATTTTATTTATTTTGTGTATTATTTTATAAATTTATAAAATATTTTTATACACTTAAATGTATTTTCATTTTATTTTTCAGATGTGTTTTATACATTTAATAAAAGAGAAATATACTCGAGGCAGGTATATTTATAGGTATTATACCTATGTATTTTATACATGTATTTTATTTTTGGGTTTTATTTGTGTTTTATTCCTGTTTTAATGTACACATATATTATAAATAATATTTACAAAATTATAAAAATGTAAAATTATAAAAATAATGAATAATAAATAAAATAAATATTTTAATTTGTACATGTACACAATAGAGATCCAAAACTCAACTTTCAAACCGTAGCTCTGCAAGATACGAAACCACCTTCGTTAAATAGATTATTTAAAATTATATACAATTAAAGGTGATTTTGATGTGTTTTGAGTTTTTATTTGAGAGATACAGGTCTGGGAAGTTGGGATTCTGGATTTTATTCCGACCATAACCTTTTATATGTACATTATTTTTGAGTGAAATTAATTTTTTATTTTTCTATATTTAATTATATAAAACTTTTATGATCATAATTTCTTTATTTGAAGTATAAAAAGTAGAATAAAAAATAGGTCCACAAAATGAATAAAGAATGAATGAAATAAAAGGTATTTTTATTGTATTTTGGCCCTTATCTCCCCATACTTTATTCCTTGTCGACCTAGTCATCAAGATTCCTAGGTCTTGGGGTTTCGGGTCATAAAGTATTTACAATATTTTATTCTTTTTCTTTCCTTTTCTTTATTCTATAATTTTGGCTTTAAAAACCGCATTTTATACACTATTTACACAATGATGCATGGATGATAAAATGCATGAACTAACGTTATTTACATGCATTTACTAGGGTTTTTAAGGCCAAAATGATAGAATAAAGATGATGAAACGTAGATTCATCATCCCTCTATACTTGCCTTTGCTAGTCCCTAGCAAACGCTTATGCTATAAGTGCAGAAAAGAAAAACAAAGAAAAGAAAAGGAAGAAAATCGAATTAAATTTAATTATCAAACTTGTCTTCACAAAATCAAAGTTTGGAGCTTAAGTTGGACCTCTGGAATTTTAGTGCAGGCGGAACCTTAATGAGAATCTGATTTGAAATTCAACAGTCTCTGAGAATCCCAAAACTCTGCTCAAGTCTCCTCAATAGCCAGGCCAGAAATACTTCAACTCACACGCAAACCCTTACGACTATGAATCTGACTCGTACAGTGTAAGTGAGAGTGGCTCTCCCCAACTAGAATGACCAAGAGACTTACTTCTCCAATATGACAACCCAATGATTCCCCAATCTAACAACTCATTCCTCAAGGAGCAGGGTATTCCCTTCAAAGTTCAAGTGGCAACCAGCCCAAGAGGAGGGGGCGAAGAGAAGAATGGACGGTAGCCAGTGTAGCTACCCATCCTAGGATGCAAGACCAGTGTAGTCAAGTCATCCAGCTGCAGGCTCACATGATTTGACTTTGAAGCTCAAGCTGCTTATTGACTATACACATATGTACACTCTGGCATGCATTTTTATTTTTGTATAGGCATGTCCACTTTTTTGGAGTTTTTGCTTTTTTGCATTTTTTTGAATACTATACACAGTAACATTTACATAGGGAGTTTTTCCTCTTGAGCTAGTAGACTATCCCTCTTTTGAAGCTTTATTGCTACCCACAATCTTTTGTCCTCAAAACTCATCATCACCGGATGGGTTGGGGTGTACTTCCCTCCCTAGAGGAGGACAAGTGTTTCCACATGTGTGCATCTCATACCGGCAAACCCAACCCCCTCACCACTCCAACTGAGTTGAGCCAAGTGAAAGGTGCAGGTGTCCAAGTTAGGTCATTTTCAACAAGAGTCGTACGTGTGTTCCAAAATTCTCTACTTAGGCAGTCAAGAATCCATTGAACCAAGTCTCATGATCCTCAAAGAATTAAGTCAACTAGACCTGAAGTACCTCAATTCAACTCCTATAAGGTTCCTGTTAATTAGGTAGATTTAAGGTCCAACGAAGCTCCAATCTTCGGATTTTACCTAGACTCGTTCAACTATCAAACTCAATCCAAAAAATGCTCATGATATGCAAATGCTATGCAGAAAATGTTTTTGTGATGCAATTTTCAAAGATTTTGAACTTTTTATGAATTTTTGAAAAGATGATGCATATGCATTTTTTTGTATTTTTCAAAGAGATTTTTCAAATGTTTTTGGATTTTAATTTTGCAAATGTTTTTGGGATTTTTGAAAACAAAAGGTTTTGGCTAAAAATTAGGTACAAATATTTACACGGGGATGCTTCTTATATTTACAAGAAGTGGATTTTAAGAATTTATAAGGGTAAGTGGTCAATTTTATAAGTGAATTTACAATAATGATTTTTAGGTGTGATGTATGTATTCTTCAAACTTATTTGACAAAGGTTTTTCAAACAATTTTGAAAACTATAGTCCAAAATAATTTTTACAAATAATTTTACAAACATGTACACATATTTGAAAATCATTTTGTAAAGGTTTTCCAAACAATATATATAGATTTTTCACATATTTTTGCAACCATTTTTCAACCATTTGCAAATCATTTTTAAACCTTTTATTTCACACAAAGAAAATAAATGTTACAATCAAAATATTTTTACAAAGGTTGAAAACATGTAACAAAACATTTTCTAAATAGTTTTCAAAATATTTTTCACAAAGATTTTCAAACTATTTTTCAAACATTTTGCAAAAAAATATTTTCACCTGATTTATTAATCAGTAAGAAGAAAAAGTATTTGAGGAATAATCACATCTTCTTATTGAGGTTTCTAATGAATTTAATTGTAATGATTAGCCATAAGTATTAGTAAAAATACAAAAAGTACGAGTTATGGCTAAAGTATATACGCAGTATATACGACCCCCCTATACTTAGCTTGAGCTATGTCCGCATAGATCTGAGAGAAAAGAGAAGACATAACTCATACTGAGTATAGAAAAATCTAAAGAATAAAGAACGAATAAATGAATGAACAAATGAGAAGTTGACCGTCCCCCCTATACTTAGGATCAAATAATCCTAAGTACAGCAGACTGTACACAAAGCAGGGAGGGTCAAGGGTGGGAATGAACAGATCTTACTCAGACTATCTCCCCCTATACTTAGGGTAAGATATCCCTAAATATATACAAGAAGAGGAGACAGTGGAGAGGATCAAAGAATGGAAATACTCGAGGTGCACACCCCCCTATACTTAGGACAAAGTACATCCTAAGTATAGAATACTGATAAAAAGGGTGACACCTTTTCGGTAGATAAAGAAGATAGAAGAGGAAAAGAAGAAAAAGAAGAAAAGATATCAAAAGATGGAAGAAGATAGAGAAGGATGTACACATCACTCCCCCTATACTTAGGGTAAAAGAAGCCCTAAGTATAAGCGACGACTAGAGTGATGAGACGAAACGATGAATGAACACTCGGCTCGTCCACCCCCCTATACTTAGGACAAAGTACGTCCTAAGCAAGGAAAACATGAGAATGGGTGAACGAGCAAGATGGGAGAGAGACGTAGGTACATAAAAGTGAATGTACAACAGAGATGGATATACAAATGGTCAAGAAGGTCTCGTCTAGGTCAAAATCAAAAGGAACGAACTCATCAGTGGAAGTACTCGAACTCTGTTCGTCCTCAATGATCTCAACCGGATCATCTTTCTCATCAAAAGGACCGAATTCCCGAATAAAAGCAACCAAATCAAATTCGGCCTTTGCCTCATCTGAATCCAAGTGAACAGGAACGGACCCTTTAGTGGAAATAGTCAAATCATGTTCGTCATGTCTAGTCTCTAAATATGCCCTCCGCTCAATGGTTTCGATCGTGTAGATCCTGCGGATGTCATCAACACAACGCCAATCACAGGAAGTAGAAACTCCAAAGTTTATGCTTTTCGAGCCTTCCTCCTTGGAGAGGAATTCTCGGGTCTCATCATCAATCATAAAGAAAGTCTCTTTGATATCCTCATATAGATCATAGTCCTCGGGGTCATCCAAGATAGGTGAAGGTGCATCAGGTGCAGGTCTCTGGTCAGCAGTCTGTGTGGTGATCAACACTTCGCTTTCGTCAATAGGACGGAAGCGAATCTCTCCTGATCCATAATCAATAACGACCCTCACTGAGGCGAGGAATGGTGGTCCTAGGATGATTGGAGAGTGCTCCCCTAGGGAGGTCTCCATGAGAAATACGACAAAATCAATTGTGTAGCTCATGCCCTGAATACAAATGACGGCATTTTCAAGGATACCCTTCGGCCTCTTGATAGATCCATCAGCAAACTGTACGATCATCCTGGTTTTCTTGAGAGGCCCTAAGTGAAGAGACTGTACCATCGAGAAGGGTAACATGCTAATCGAATCACCACCGTCGAGGAGAGTGTGATCACATGTGAAGTCGGAGACGGTGCAGCTAATGAAAGGTGGGGCAGTGTTCCTCTTCTTAGGAATGGGACGGTGTGAGATGGCGTGGGCAGTGGCCATGGTCAAGATATGACACTCAGATCTGTCATCTGCTTTCTCTTCTTGGGAAGAGGAGCAGATAAATCAGTCATGGCCTACAGAAGTGGGGCACGAATAATCTCATGAATGGTGGCCACCACTTCGGGTTCAGTCAACATTTTTTTGAATTTTTGGACCTCCTCCATACAAGGGAGGAAGTCAGAATCAGCATATACACGAGGCATGCCAAAAGCAGTCTGTACAGCGGCATCCTCGGGGTCAAATGTGGGACAGGGTGTGAAAGTCTGCGCGGTCACATGGTATGGCAAGTGGGCACTCCCCCTACAGTCTGAATCAACCAAAGGTCTCCCAAACTCTTTTTGGATTTTAAAATTTTCTCATTTTTTGTATTTTGGGCGATTGCAAGCTTTCATGGAAATCCTCGAGTGAACCCATATCATTAAATGGTGGAATATCATGGTCGCTCTTATTTGTGCTAGTGAGGTGGTCATTCCTTTGTCTCATATAATCCATCATCTGGGTCAAGTGTTCAAGGGTGGACTCCATAAAAGATGACTCCAATATGTCAGTCTCGGGTGGATGTGACGAGAAATGTGAAGGTGGATGTGAATAAAAGTCTGAGGTCTGAATTTGTGGCTGAGAAGGGTATGTACAAAAGTCAGGAGAAAAGTCCTCCTGGGAAAAGGGACGTCGACCGACTGGAGTGAGCGAGGGATCTGCAAAGTCCGGATAAAATACACTCCAGTCAGCCATCTCGAAACAAGAGGAAAATGATCGGGAGAACATGAGGGTCAAGTCAATAGAGTGAGAAACAAGGCGCAAATGCGCAGAGACGATATAGAAAGCACACAAACAATCACAAGCAAAACTCACACAAAACAAACCCTCAATTCACCTACTCAACTCGATAAAGACCGAAAAGTCGGTCTTTTATCTTGTCTATTTTAGAGTTAGGTGAGAAGTTCAAAAGTTTCACAAACACTTAGGAGCTGAAATGGGATTTGGACACTAACCTTAGTGTGTGCGTGAGCAAGTAAAAGCGAAGACAATGAGGGGATTACTCGCCCCAATACAAGATTTTTCTTTTTCTATCTTTTTTTAGGGTGAAGTAATGTTAGTAGTCCCAATTTTATTGGTTATCACTTTTTTGGATTTTTAATGAGAATGCACGAGCCTATCGGGAAATCAATTTCACTTAGCACCTAGGTTGGAAAAATCAGAGGTAGAGAGGCGGGAAATCAATGCAAGCGGCAAAAACGATGATGAATGCTAAAGCGTAAATGCTCACCTTGCCTCCAACACTCTACATGCAAAGACGCTCAGCAGAATTGAAATCTATCTATATGTAAATGCAAGCCGATGCAATCGCCCTAGGATGAGAAGCTGCTATTAGCGTGAAACACATTTTTCAAAACTTGACTAAGTCCAAACGTTCTCTATAGGAGCGTGCAATGGTGATTAATGTGTTTGGACCTAATACTATCGACAAGCAGTCTTAAATCTAAGGGCTCAATCACACAAAAATAAGGAAAACAAAATCAGAAAACAAATGAAAAAGTATGAGAAGGAAAATGCGAGAAAGCCGCGGTGAGCCCCCAAGTGTACAAACACCTTGAAATTAGGTCCGAGTGTCCAAGAGTCCTAGAGAGTCTTGTATTATTACAAATTAATGCCTCTATCTCTCACTTGAATTACAAATATAAATTATACAAGAAATAAAAGTGGAGCTAGGTCCTTAATAATCACTCTTCGTCTCCTTGGTGCTAGGCTGACAGATGCTGGCTTCACGTGGGTGCCCTCGATCCGTGGTTCCTCGCACAAAGTCAAGAAGAGATGAGGTTAGACAGCTCAATAATCAATATAAAAAATAAAGATATAAATGGAGGACAAATATACATAAATATCACAATCAAGCAAAAACCTGAACTAAGCGATGTTGCTCCCCAGCAACGGCGCCATTTGTTGAATGTGAAAATCGGGAGGTCGTGTCGATTCACAAGGCGAACCAACAGTCACTGAGTTGACCTCACGTGAAATTCGAAATTCAAACAATAATTAACCCACAACAATCAAACAAGGCAATGAAGGTGAATGTGGAGTTAAAATTTATTATAACTCTACAAAGGATGTGTATAGTGTGCAAGCAGTGTAGAGGTCGAACACAGGGAACAAGCAGGATAGATCAAGGCAGGAATGTAAAAAAATGAATGTGATAATTGGTCTATAAATGCTATATTTTTGTGGGTTTTAATTTTATTTTTTATTTAATTTGTTTTTATATTTTTGTATTTTGATTTTTAATTTACTGATTTTGTATTTTCTTTTTATATTTTGTATTTCTTTTCTTTTAATAAAGATATAATATATAGAAGGAGTATGTATACACTAGAGATAAGAGAGAGATAAAAACAAGAAAAAATACATAAAAAAAGGAAATAAAATATTTTTGTGCTTTTATATTTTTCTAATGTTTTTGTGATTTTTCTATATCTTTCTTAATTTTTTGGTATTTTTAGAGTCAAAAATACTAGTAAACAGTGAAAGAAATTGCTGGTCGAAATTAAAATGAGTATAAAAAATATCAAACAATATCCAAAATTCCTCAAATTAATTTAAAAATAAATCTAATAGAAAAAATTTAGAGACCAAAATTATATTTTAAAGATTTTTTGGAATTTTTAATGTTTTTATAATTGTTTTTGGGGTTTTACAATTTTTAGGAGTTTTCTTTTGTATTTTTTAGTGCTTTTTTGTCTGGAGCTAAAATGCACAGTAACAAACAAAATATAATTTTTTTTGAAATTTTTCAAAAATGTTTTATAATTTTTATGTATTTTCTAATGCAGACAGTAGCCAAAATGCATGTTTTTGAATTTTTATAAATATTAAATGCAATAAAAAGTGAAATAAAAATATAGCGTGAAAGAGTGATGCAACATGCACTTATGGTATTTTTTGTGGATTTTTAGGGATTTAGAGATGCATGAAATATATCAAGACAACAAATAAAAAATGGATTCTGGCAGGGGCATTTTTATAAATATCTTAAAAATTCAGGGCCCACATGCAATTTTTCCACAAAATATATAATGCAGAATAAAATTTTGGGACCAATTACAAATACTCAAAGCCGCAAGGTTATGCCTGTAAAAAACGCAAGGGTCACGTGCGTAAGCATGCACATCTAGCAGGGACGATCTTGCAATTATCAAAAACCTAGGGGGCTTAAATACAAAAATGCCAGATAGTTTACAACTATGATAAAAGTCCTTGGACCAAAAAGATATATCCGAACCATTAGGGAATCCCGCGCAAAATGTCGACACCTCACGTGCGCCAGGCACGTGAGGTGACGTGGACAGGGACCTTAACGCAATTAAACAAAAGTTGGGGGTTCAAATGCAAAATATACAAAATATTTAGCCTGCAGATGAAGTTCTAAGTTTTATAAAATAAATACACAAAATTTGCGGGGGTTGGGCAAAATACCCAAGCAATGGGCGCGATCGGACGGCGTGAATGGTTTTACTTATACACGTGGCACCCTTGGGAGTGCCGATGACGCTTCGCTCCAACGGACTGGATTAGAAGTCCATGGATGATCTGACGGTGGAAGCTTGGGCTCATCCGATGGCACCTAGTAGATCTGGGGATGGAGCTCGATCGGACGGTCGCGGATCTCATTGCAAGAACAGGGAAGAACACGGCCTCCGATGAACTTCAACCGACACTAGGGCACTGCTCTGGCCACCGTTTTTGACGCAGAAAGCCTCCTTCGACTCCTGGAAGCTTCTCTGACCCACCAGCAGAGCTAAAAAGGCACAAGGAGCATCGGTGCTCTGCGACGGACTCGAGGACTGAGATGGGGGTCCAGGTACCTCTTTCTCCCCAAATCGACCCTCCCAAGGGGGTCTGCTGGCTCCTCCGACCTGCAAAAAGGTTAAGGGAGGCGAGGGCAAAATGCCTCACCCCACCTAGCTGCTGTAGAAGGCGAAGAGCGACAGGGGAGAAGCTTATTGGAGCTAGCTCCGGTGAGGTGATGGCAAAGGTGGTTGGATGATTTTCAAGCGAAATGGAGGGTGGCGAAATGATCCTACAACTATAGGGAATTAAAAATGAGCAAGAAAGTGAAAGAAAATGCAAAACCTCAAGGGCAAAATGCTCGAGATAGAACTCACGGCCTGGTGGCCGGAGATGGGGGGTGGAACGCGCCTCAAGCCTCCGTCGTACCTCGACGAGGTGCTGGGATCAATCCTCTATCACCGGAGATCCTTGGCAACAACCCCGAGATCTAAGATCGGCCAAGATGCGGTTCAAAAGAGGAAGGAAGAGGAGGGATAGTTTTTGAAAGAGTGGTCGGGGTGCTCCAAAGATCGAGGAAGCCTCAGTGATCCACAACCCAAGGCAAGCCATCGGCATGAATCACCAAGGCACGAGGAAGAAAAGTGCAGAAGGACGCAACACCAAATGATGAAAGCCTTGGCCTCGAAAAATCCACGAAGATCAGCAAAACCAAGGTTTTGACACAGCCCAGGCGTTGGGCAGAGAGTTGACCAAAGGTCAAGTTCTGTCGCCTTCTGGTTGGTCCACGTGGACCAACCAGGAAGAAGTCTGGGGAAAAAGATTATAAATTCAATAAAAAATATAAAATGATTTCATTCATTTTTTATTATTAAATAAAATTTTTTGTTATTTTGTAAATTATTTTATTATGATTTTTATTTATTTTTTAGAGGTATAAAAAAACAAGTTACCATTTATAGCCTTTATAGGTATACATATCTATATATTTTAATATTTTATTTTTATTTTATTTTTCAGATGTATTTATAGATTTAATAAAATAGAAGTATACTCGAGGCAAATATATTTATAGGTATTATACCTATGTATTTTATACATGTATTTTATTTTTGGATTTTATTTGTGTTTTATTCTTATTTTAATGTACACATATATTGTAAATAATATTTACAAAATTATAAAAATATAAAATTATAAAAATAATGAATAATAAATAAAATGAATATTTTAATCTGTACATGTACACAATAGGGGTCCAAAACTCAACTATCAAACCGTAGCTCTGCAAGATACAAAACCACCTTCATTAAATAGCTTATTTAAAATTATATGCAGTTAAAGGTGATTTTGATGCATTTCAAGTTTTTATTTGAGAGATACATGTCTGGGAATTTGGGATTCTGGAATTTTACTCAGACCATAATATTTTATCTGTACATTATTTTTGAGTGAAATCAATTTTGTATTTTTCTATATTTAATTATCTACAACTTTTATGTTTACTGTTTCTTTATTTGAAGTATAAAAAGTGGAACCAAAAATAGGTCCCCAAAATGAATAAAGAATGAATGAAATAAAAGGTATTTTTATTGTATTTTGTCCCTTATCTCTCCCTACTTTATTCCTTGTCGACCTAATCACCGAGATGCCTAGGTCTCGGGGTTTCGGATCATAAAATATTTAAAATATTTTATTATTTTTCTTTTCTTTTCTTTATTCTATAATTTTGGCTTTAAAAACCGCATTTTATATACTATTTACACAATGATGCATGGATGATAAAATTCATGAATTAACGCTATTTACACGCATTTACTAGGGTTTTTAAGGCCAAAATGATAGAATAAATATGATGAAATGTAGATTCATCAGGGAGCGACGTGGAACCTTTGTGGTCATTGGATCAAGGGTTATAAGCATGATTCGATGGGTGTTGTGTATAACTAGGTGGAGGTGAGGGCATGACAGAGCAAGGCTGAAGATGCCAGGGTCGATAATGGAGAAGGCGACTCTGGTCTCCACCTCCATCGACACACGACTAGAGGTGGAGCGGTTCGAGGTGGAGCAAGGCGAGTTGTACCAACGGCTGCAACTTGTGCAGTGAGTGAGAAGGAAGGGGCAGCATGTGCCATGCACATGCGAGAAAAGGAAAAAGGCATCACGTGTCGTGTACGTGCTTGGAGGGGGGAGATGAAGAGACATAGAAGGGATAGAATGGGAAGGCCACGTGGCACGTTAGGGAGCCACTACATGATGGATAAAAATAAATAAAAAATTAAAATTAAAAGAAAATAAAAGGAGGACGACACGTTAATTCCAGGATTTGCCAATTGTCACTCCCAGAAAATTTGGAAAATAAATTAAAAGAAAATTCCGTTAAAAGTAGCAAACAAAGTCAAGTTAAAAGTGGTCTACATAAAAGTTGATCGTCTTGACGAGATCTATAACTTTCGAGAGGGGACCAATATCAAAAGATATCATTTGTACTAAAAGTATTATAGGTGATACTCTATATATAATAAGATACATATATTTTTGTATTTCGTGATTTTTTGTATTTTAATTTGGTTTTTATAATAAAGTAATTTATATAAAATATAAACATATATAATTTAATGTTTATGGATTTTTTATAGTTTAGAAAACTGTAAAATAAAATCGACAAAGATAAAATTTGTACAAAATATACAATGTCAGATTTTTGTGTTTTCTTTTGATTTTCTGATTTTTATGAATTCTGATTCTTTATGATAAGTTAGTTAATTAATAAAATAATATAACAAAGACAATGAGTGGATGCTCTCGACCAGACATAAGGTTAAGTTTATGTCAATTTATTTATAGCTGCCTTGATTAGCAGTTCTAGTTTTAATTTAAGGTTATCTCTTGAGTCTTATTTGAGCAAAAAAATAACAAGCCTAATGAGCAGTCCCAGTTCCTTTAAATTTTAAGTTGTAAAACTAAGGTGGAGAGGATCAAGAAAGCCGATGCAAGCATTAAATCAATGATGCGTGATAAGAAGAAAACTTACAATGATTCCATATGTTCTTCATGCAGGATGCAATACAATGAAAATTAAAATTTACACTAAATGATATGTGTAGATAAAAATGCTCTAAGCAGATAGTTCTAGTAACAGAAATAATTTTAAGTTTTATTTAGCTAAGACCGAACGACCTACTAGTGCATCTCGTTAGTGAAGATGCATGTTCTAAATATTATGAACACAATAAAAATTAAATAACTTAAGCTTATATGCACCTAAATTTTACGCCACTCAAATTGGGTTCCAACCACACAGAAAGGATTGAAACAAACCCAACACACCACAAAGAGCTCAGTCTGAATTATTACAAAGATAAAGGTTCTAAGAGACCCTGAAAATAATGCAGAAAAGTAAACCTACACTAGCCTCTCTCTCATACAAAATAAATAAATAAATCCTCTTTGCAGCTCCTTGAATTTTCATCCAAAAATGCTCCAAGCTAGTTATCTGCAAAGAGAGAAAATGTGATTAATATCTGATGAGAAATAAATGCATAAAATAAAGGAAGTTTAATGAAAAGAAAAAATGCAAGAAAACTGAAAAATAAAAATCACAATAAATAATTATGAAAATTAATATGAAATTCTAAAAATTCATTGTCCTCAACAACAACGTCATTTGATGAGCCAAACCCCCCTTTTTTAATAATTGAAAGTTGTAGTATAGAAGTCAGAAATCAGATCAACACAATCACAAATTTCGAATATTGTGGAGTATTTTTTACTTGATAACTGTACCAAGATCGAAAATAAGGAACGGTTATTTTTAGTTGCATGGTTCTAAATTAATTTAAGTAATTAGTTAATTGCTATATTAATCTCTATGTCAAAAAATAAGTGAAAAATCAAATAAAAGAAATGTAATGCATTGCATGCAAAATAAGTAGAGGAAACAATGAAGCATGTGATATGCGATTGTTTAATTTCAATCCTCAATTAAAAATGATTAATTGATCCTCAAAAGCAATCGTAGATCTAAAGAATAGATTCGAGAAATATTTGTCAATTCAAATCCAAGCTGCACGGTAGACTATCAATAAATCAAGTAATAATTCTGCAAATAAAGAGATCAAAAATAATTTTCTAATTTTCCTATGATTTAATCATCAAAGAATGATCAATAATATCAAGGAAATAAATCTAATAATTTATCATTGAATAAGCTCCTGCAATAGATTAAACAAAGACTGCACAAATCAAATTAATCCCTAAATAATAGTCAATGTAAATAAGGTTTGATCTATTCACGAAATATGTAAAATGATAGAGCATAGAATAAGCTTCAAAATGACATATTGTGCGTAAAAAACAGAGTTCAAATGAGAAAGTTATGACAAAATTAAGTTTCAGGGATTGAAAATGCAATAAAAATAAAGTTTTCTTCTCAAAAAGGTTCATGAAGGACTTATCTATAATTATTGTAAATTACATGGTATTTTACGCAATTTGCCCAAGAGAACACGTGAACATGGCTTATGGTGGCTGAGGGGCTCTTTTGTAATTTTTAAAACATGTGGGGGCTTCGTTGCTATTTTCTCAGCGGTATACATGGAGGCGGATGTAGCCATTTTCATCATTCTCTAGAATCACGAGGGCTTGGCTATAAATACCCCATGCCCACACGTGCTCTGCTCGTGGAGAAGTTGGATCGATCGACATGGCTGAGGCTTGAGTATTGAACCTCCATGTGCCTGGTTGCACGTGCTTCGAGTGAAGATGGAGCTTCGGAAATCCGAGTCTGAGGCTCTACATATCTTGGACATTAGAAATAAACATGGCACCTTCACGGTTGTTGGATCAAGGGATATAAGCCCGATCCGACGGTTGCTGTGTGTCGCTTGGCAGAGGCGCGGGCACGACGGAGTGAGGCTGAAGGCGCGTGGATCGATGACGGAGAAGGCAGCTCTGGTATCCACTTTCGTCAACATACAACTGGAGGTGGAGCGGTGAGGTGGTGTGAGGCGAGGTGGGCCAACATCTACAGCAGATGGAGTGAGGGAGGGGAAAGGGGCAGCATGTGTCGCGCACATGTTAGAAGAGGAAGAAGGCGTCACATGTTGCGCATGTGCCTGGAGAGAGGAGAGTGAAGAGGGAGAAGGGAGAGAAAGGGGAGGCCACGTGGTACATTGGGGAGCGGCCACATGAGATAATTAATCTAATATACAATATATGCACAATTAATCTAATTTTTATGGATTTTTTATATGTTAGAAAACTGTAACATAAAATCGACAAAGATAAAATATGTATAAGATGTATAATGTCATATTTTTGTTTTTTCCTCTGATTTTCTGATTTTTATGAGGTTGTTTCTTTATGCAAAGTTGGTTAACTAATAAAAGAATATAATGAAGAAAGAATTAGGTCAAAATAATTAATTTTTGTACATAAAATATATATTCAATCAAAGCAAAAATACGGGTTATTTAATACAGATTTTAACCTTAATTTAGCATAATTAGTAAATGTTAATAAATCAATTTTAGAGGATTTAATTAGTGATTAATTAAGGAGATTCTATTAAATTCTCCATATCAAGTACATGACTCATGGATTGGTGGTAATGTTAGTGGTTGATCGAAAGTACATATGGCTAGGCTTGTGATGGGCTACTTTGATCGAAAGTTCATATGGATCGAAAGTAGATCAAGCATGTTAGTAATAAATCCCATATTTATCACCATTAATATGATTTATTAGCCCTCTAACTCAAACAAACCAATTCGATTAAGTAATAAAGATTTAATTTAACAATTAACATTCTGTAAATAATTAATTATATGTACATAAATAAATCTATTGTTGTACCATTATTTTATGTATTTTCTTATTATTCAAAATCAAATAAAAATTAATTTAATATTTTATATATTATATTTGATAGTTATCCATAAATATATTTATAAAAAAATAACAAAAGAAAAAAAATAAGTTTTTTTGTCCGCTTAAAAATACTTGCAAAGATAGCATTATGTATATAATGTAACTTGATCTTGAGTTCTACATGAAAATTGTAGATTTTGAAAATATCTACAGCTTTAATGTATACTTTTTAATTTGATTTAAATATTTTATTTATATTTATCTTTGTTTCATTTATTTCTCTCAATGTTGATAGGGCCACATAACTCTCTCTAGTTGAGTCACGTGCCCAGGCCCTTCCATCTCACCTGCCTTTAGCCTCCTCCATCTAATCATTTTCATTAGGCGATCAGAGCGCATCATCACTACTCACCCATTCCCCTTCCTCAACTGTTGGATCGCACGATCCAAAAGTTGTTACATTTCGTCAACCTCCTGCACCCTTCGCGTCTCACCGAATCCATTCCAACCATCTAACTTCCCCCTATTTTCTTAACTCCTTCACGACATTTCCTGACCAACTAACAACATCTAAACCTTCGCCTGATCTCCCTCTTTCATGCCCTAATCCTAAGCCCTAACTTCCTAACTTCCATCACATCTCTACGATGGTTGAAACATCGACGAACACCACATAGAATTGTCATCTTTTCTCCTTCGAATGCACCATCTCCGATGACTTTTTACCTCATCCATCCTTACGAGAAGAATCCCCTATTCCTCTCCTCCTCCTCGTGATAGGAAGATGGAGGGATGTTGGAGCAATAATGGAGATGCTCTTCCAGTGAGACCATGGCCTAATGCCATGCTATGGTAAAAAAATTCACGCTGTTCGAGATTTCTCCCTTGGTTGAGGAGATCAATTGATGACCCGAGCTTCTTCGAAGCTCAATTCCATGCTCCATCCTTCATCCATGGCGTCTCTTCACTGTAAAGGTTACTAGATAAAATAGGTTTTATTTTAATTTTCTTGTATTTATCACAACATGTACAATAGGTCATACCTAAATCCAACCGAACTCTGACCTCCATTGTGGATCGTAGGTTCACGTTGGAGGGTCCACTCATTATCTAACTTCTTCCATGCCTCCTATTGCTCTACCCCCTTTCCTCCGCCAACACAGCGTAGGAACCCACCAGGTCTTCACCTTCTTCACCGCACAGACCTCCACTTCATCGCACAACGTGCGCGCGTGCGCACGTGTGTGCGCGCACACACACACGCCGTATCTTGCCTCGGCTATGTGCTCTCTAACTTTGTGGCTATTCAGAGCTTGAATGGTTGGACCTTCATTGGATGTGAATTCGTCTCCTCTGCCTCCGTCGAGGGGATTTAGGTACATCATTCCAGAGCCCTTCCAGTCTCCCTCATGATATCTTCACCTCCGCGTGAGCATCATGAATGCTCCTCATACCTCAGCTCAGTGTTTGAAGCACGGAGGTGGACACACCCTCTCGTCGAAGCCTAGGCTTCACTCCGTCGTATGTAGTGGAGGGAGAACACTTCGATTAACAATACTTGTTGGATAAGACTCCTTGATCTGATCCAACTACCAAGATCAAGCATCGAACCTAGATCCATACCTGCAACATCGGATGTATCAGAAACTCAACAGAAGCATCACCATTCGACATGCGGTCCAAGCCACGACCATCTCCCCGAGCCTAAAGCTATACGCGTCGTGCCCCTATCCTCTGAGATATTTACGCATCCACCCCGCCATCTCTTCTATTTCTCAACAATACCCATGTATAGGGCTGTCAAAAAATTCACAGGTTCGACATTCGCTTAGATTCGGCTCGGTAAAAGTTCGTTTTAGATTCGATTCGAAAATAAACGAACCGAACCTGAACATGAGTTTGGGCTCGATTAAATAAACGAACCGAACCTCAAAAACATAGGTTCGCTCAGGTTCGGTTCGTTAAAAGCTCGATTATATACACTGATACATACATACATATATATAAATATATACATATATATTGTACATATAATGAAAAATATATTCTCTCAAAACGTGAGGGCTTTCTCTTAAAATTTCCATACATATGTTATATATATATAATCTCTCAAAATGAGGGGGCTCTTTCTTAATTTTTCCAAACCCACCCACCCTAACCTAATTGGGTTTCCAGGAACCCTTCCTCCTGCTGTCCACGCACGCCGCCCACCCCCAAGACCCATCCCCTGCGATTTTGCGATTCTCCCTCGGCCCCTCACGCTGCCGCGAGGCTGCGAATCGACGAGGCCCTCTCGCGCCGCGCCGCGCTGCCACGAGGCTGCGATTCGACCTGTGAGGCCCTCTCGCACCGCGCCGCGCTGCCGCGAGGCCCTCACGCTGTGGCGAGGCTGCCCTAAACCCTGTGTCCCCGACGCTGCCGTGCTGCCCCTCGCGCCCTCACCCTGCCGCCTCTCTCAACCTCAACTGTCTGTCGCCCCTCTTCCATCTCGGCCTCTCACTGCCGTGACGCCGCCTGCGAGTGCCGAGCATCCCCCTTCCCTCTTGCAGTCCCAGCACGCACACCGCAACACAGGTATAATCCTTAAATCTAAGATGTGTTTTTTTACTATATATTATCATGACTTTGAATGAATGCTAAAGAAGGTCTTAGTAAGTAAATCTAAGATGTGCCACTTTTATTATATGGATGTTGATTAGTTTGATACAATCGAACAAATATTAGGTTTCACATTAACTAATTATTTTTCCATGTTGTGTATATTGAATATTGTTTAGCACTATAATAATCTGTTATTTATATTATTTTTTTAGAAAATGGCTTCTACACCATCCTCCCAACAGTCTTGAATGTTCCTTCTTAGCCTTGAATTTTCAGTTTGGAATGGTGGTAAACTTATGGTCAAGTTCGATGTCATTGGTTTATATGTGTTTTAGAGGTTGAAATGAGATATATTTCTAAGTTGGCTTGTATATACATCCATATAAATATAAGGAAAATTGTATATAAGTTATATAACATACACTATTGAAGTTTTTTTTATCAAAAGCCATTAACCAATGCAAAAATACATATATATTTAGCATTATCAATGTTTACTCTAAAACGAGCCTTTAACGAGCCGAACCGAGCCTTCACGAACCTTACCCGAGCCGAGCCGAACCTGAATACGATTTTTATTTTATCGAGCCGAACCGAACCCGAGCCTTAAAGTATACTAAACGAACCGAACCGAGCCTAGGTAGGTTCGCTCAGGTTCGGCTCGTTTACACCCCTACCCATGTATGGGTAAATTACAAGATAATGGCTCCGACT
This sequence comes from Ottelia alismoides, assembly GCA_037367405.1. Taxonomy (NCBI): domain Eukaryota; kingdom Viridiplantae; phylum Streptophyta; class Magnoliopsida; order Alismatales; family Hydrocharitaceae; genus Ottelia; species Ottelia alismoides. The sequence continues at coordinate 96,263 of JAZKJV010000829.1, forward strand.
ATTGATTATTGCATGTATGCCCTTCCAAGGGCTGTTTAGTAATATTTTGTGAACTATCTTTATATGTTTCTTTGTATTTTGATCCATGGATTGAAATTAGATTTATTTCTCATATTATATCCAATTTGTGTATTTTTTTGTCCCATTTGAAAGCTTCGATTATGCTTTGTAATTTGATGCATTAATATTTGTGATTTATTATTGATAGAATGGTGGTAGAATGTTTCCCCAATTGGATAACTTAAATTACCGTTCACTATAGTAGCATTTTTATGTTTACATGTATTTTTTATACTTAATTTCATTATGTAATATTTTATCAAATTATTAAACTTGTATAAAAAAAATAAAATTGCTTCTTATTCCATTTTATTTTGTATTGCATTGCATTGTTCATTTTGACCTAGTTCCCATAATTAATCACTTAATAATGATGTTGACAACTTAATTAATTCTATTGAGAGCTCATATCCCTAAGGTTCAACCCTAGACTTATCCAGGTTAAATAAATTAAATCGAGCCACTCTTCGTACAGATTCTTGCTCGGTTTTGATCGATATGTACTCGTTCATATTACAACGAGACCAAAGTATCATGGCCAAATATGCGTTTATCAGATGGTGTGGTTGCCGAGGACAATCCCTCTTTATGATTAAGTGAGTTTTAATGTTTAGTTAAGTAATTTTTATGTAATTTAGATCAACATGTGTATTTTGTAATTAACTTGCATTGTTTATGTTGTGTGTTATTTCATTGCTTAATTATTTCTTTTGATGATATATCTAATTCGTAGCTTTTGTGAGAGGGCCCACGACGATCGAGGATTCTTGGGAAATGCGGAGGCGAGGAGTTAGGAGCTCCTACTTCGAGGAGCTGCAGAAGCACCTTGTGGCGAATTAAAAGAAATAATTACCATTCATGTTATCAGTTTTATGTGTTGTATATATTTATGTGTTGTAATAATTGCCCTTACAATGGTTCTCATTTGAGGATTCATGTTTGTGCATATGAACTATAGACTCTAAGTTCGGTATGTTGAGCATGTTTCACTCACAATCCGGGTGGGGTTCAAACGAAAATAGATTCAAGGGATCCATCAAACTAAAGGATTAAAGGTCAAGCATTAATCAATGTGTTGAGATCATCGATCACCTAAATTTATAGGCCAAAAGCTAGAAAAATTAAAAGCGACTAGACTTTGGCATTTGAGGTGAATTTCGTGAAGAAAATAGAAAGAATTTTCAAAATAACATTCCATAAAATGATTTCTAATGCAATTTTCGAAAAATATCATCAGTTTATGGAATCAAATAATTGATATAAATATTTATTTTTTCGGAACAATTAAATAAGATAAAAAATGATAAAGTTCTCAAATGATCATCTTATGATGATGGACATGTTTTCGCGTCAAATAGGACTCCTTTTTTAATAGGGTAAATTACAATTTGGGTCCCCATCTATGGGTCTGATCCCAGAATGGGTCCCGATCTTTAAATTGTAACGATTCGGTTCCCAGGACCATTTAGGAAATGGAAATTTTGGGATTCATGACGAATATGCCCTTCTTGGGAAGGGAATGAGGGTTCGATTCCAACTTTTAAACAAGGACATACTTGTCATTAGCCCCAAAAAGTTCCTTACATTAATGACCCTGAGATCCGAATCGTTACAATTTAAAGATCGGGACTCATTCTGTGATCGGACCCATAGATGGGGACCCAAATTGTAATTTACCCTTTTGAATATGAATACGGTTCTAACTATATCTACATTGTTATATCGATGTGTATTTTCAATGGTTTTCATGGGGAAATAAAGTTAGATTCTTAGGATTGTGCACACATGTACCTGCTATATACCTATCAAGGATTTGACTTAAATTTCATGTTAGATGACTCGCCGTATTTTAATCGCCCTATTCAAGTTCCTAAGACCTTTATTAATTATAAAATCGATTATGTTCACACTTTCATTCATTTTTAAAGGTAAAAACCTGGTTTTATACATCTAATATTTAGATTTATCACTGTTCAGTGCCATTATCAAGGAAGCATGTTTAATATTGTAATACATTTGCTTAATATTGTAATACAATTCAGTCATGTACATACAATGCATTTTATTTTTCACTTTTACTTTATTCGTATTTTGTGTCTATGCATATTCTCATGGGCAAAAAATGACTGAATGTTAGATATCAGGTTCCCCCTCTTGAAGTTTAGTTTGTGAGGCTTGTAAACAAGGTGGCAAAACTTTTATTTTTTTAGAATTGTTCAGTTAGATTTAGTTCATCTTAAGAATAGGAAATTAGTGTTTATAAGAGGCATTTGTTTGGTTTCTTATTTTTCCTCTCTCTCTCTCTCTCTTCATTATCTCATCTACTATTACTACTTTAATTAGCTGCTTTATTCTCATCAAATACATTAGATTTTTCTTTCAAACAAATACTTTACGAGGAGCACACTAGAATATTGGAGCGTGCGTGTGCGTGTGCGTGTGAGCGTGCGTGTGCGTGTGCGTGGGCGTGCGCGTGCGTGTGTGCGTGCACGTACGCGTGCGTGTGTGCGTGCTTGCGCGGGCGTGCGTGGGTGTGTGCGTGTGTGGTAAAATGGGGCTGCCCTCTTTTGGGGGGAGCTAACTTGGCTCCCCTCGCCTCATTTTTAAAAAAAATCTTCCGTGAATATTCATCACTATATCCCTATATTATGCGATTCAAATTTTGTGTGAAACAGAGACTCCTAAGACCTCCATCCAGACGTGGTCGTTTTTACCAATTCTTTTACCGTTTAAAAATGATTGTCTGGATGAAGATCGTAGGAGTCTTTGTTTCGCACGAAATTTGAATAGTATAATATAGGGATATAGTGATGAATATTCACGAAAGAAATTTTAAAATAAAAAAAATAGGGAAAATGAGGCGGGGGAAGCCAAGTTAGCTGCCCTTCACATACACACGCACGCACCCACGCACGCACACACGCACACGCACGCACGCACACACGTTCACATGCGCACGCGCACACACGCGCACGTGCTCGCGCGCGCGCACATGCGTACGCGCTCCCACGCACATGCACGCACCCACGCACGCATCCACGCACGCGCACACTCTCTCTCTCTCTTAGCAAACAATCACAATATTTTATGGTTTCTTCCCATGTATTTTATTTTTTAAAGAAAAATTATCACTTATTCACTTCAAAATAACTCAAACGCAAAAGTTAAATGAAATTCCAAATCAAGTGTTAACCCAACTTAAAAAATTGGGATAACTTTATTGAAAAACTTTTATTGATTCCTTCGATTCATACTTCACATTTTCTTGTTACTTATGTACACCTTCGATCACTAGACTCCTCCCCACTTGTTACTAGCAAGATAAGCTATACAACACTTAAAAGCAAGATGGGAAGTAAAGGCTAGAATTGGTCAGTCTTGTTCTCATCCCTCCCATGTACATCATGACCAAGTACTAACTCACAACTCGATTAACTCTTAATTTTATACAACTAGATGAAATCAAAAATTAAAAATGAAACGATAAAGCCATCGAGGGCCTTACCAAGTGAGTTAATCTAACTAGGATTTTGTTATGTAATTGTTTTCTTAGGTTTTAGCGATGTACACATGGTAGGATGTCCCTACACCCTAAGTTATACAAACCTTTAAATCATATCCCTCCGTCATCCTTTAGAGAAATCCAATCTCCAAATATCCTCTCTCTCTCTCTCTCTCTCTCTCTCTCTCTCTCTCTCTCTCTCTCTCTCTCTCTCTCTCTCTCTCTCTCTCTCTCTCTCTCTCTCTCTCTCTCTCTCTCTCTCCTTTTCTATTTACTTTCTTGACTTCTTATCCATCTCCTTTTTTATCAAACACTTTTTTCTTATGTATTCTTCTCCATCACCTCAATTGAATGAATGAATCAATTCATTGAGATACAACATAAGATAAACATTCAATTCATGATCACAATCTAAAACATATAAGATAAATTGAATGAGCTTAAATAAAATCTTGATGAGAGTAAGGAAATGAACGTTGATATGAAATAATCATAGAAGCTCAAGAATGACCCACCATACTCATCTCCATAAACCCAATGCAAATAAAAATGGAGAAGGGCTTGGAGTAGAAAATGAAATAAAGAAAAAGGAGGATTCCATAATCAATAGTTCCTACTAGAGTCCAATAAAACCATCAATCTTGACTTAATCTTATTAATAAAGAATCCTAAAGAATGTAAAGCCAACAATTTGAGAAACATGCTCTAGTATATGACAATAAATATATCAATCATAACTATAGAGCAAAAGTCCTAAATGATGTCTCTTGCAGGAACAAGTGCCCCAAATGCACTCCAACTCATCCTCTTGTGAAACCTTCTGTGCACTCAAATAATAATATGATATATGATCCCTCAAGTGCACTCAAATAATAATATGATATATGATCCCTCAAGTGTTTATATCATCACAAGATAACCTTAAAGATAACTTGTAAGTAGTTGCATGGAAGATTGACATTATTCTCTATTGGACTATATAATTATCATTCAACTCTAAATATGATAGATTTGATTAGTAAAGTAAACTCCCCCCCCCACCCCTCTTTGTCGAAATAACATCTATTTGTTATGGTATCATTCCATCGTCTCCTAAATAAGGTCTCTAATTATTCAATAATGATCAAATATCATTTTATGTAATAGGAGATAAAGTAATAATCGATCATTACAAGTCTTATGAAGAAAACAATCATTAAGGATATCCATTTAGCTAGACCCTACAAATAATCCTTAAAATCGAGTGAAGATTAATAAGTTCGTGCTAAATTGTTGAATTATCCGATTGATATGAAAAAATGATAACAAAGATAATATTGTTGATTTGGATGTTGAGGAAGAAGATAGATCCATTTAGTTTTTAGATAACATGGGATATAATTTACTATTATTGTATCTGGATAATGAAAATAGGAAAGTACCTATTTTTGCAAGATCAATGATGCAATTGAGGAACTGATGGAGAGGATGTCAAATACTTTTGATCATGAACCCAAAGTAGCTAAAACACATAGTTTTTGAAATACTATTTTGGCTCAACATAAGATTTATAAATATTATTTATTAGATATCAGCTATAAGTGCAAAAAAGAACTTGAAAAATAATGTTTAAAAGTAGAGCATGTCCAAAATTTGTCAAAGGTTTGAAACAAATACATCTTCAGTGTTATATACGTACGTGAAGATTGTGGATTGCAATTACATGCATCTGAAGGAAAAAAAGTCACGTGGACATTAAAATGTCGTAGGTAACATCAATGAACATATATACATAAATGTAGTACTTTTGTCTAACATGATAAATAAGCATATATAGGCATGCATGATTATCTTCTTATGAGGATCCATTAGGTCTATTTGACTTTGGATCATGTCAGTATTCCAAATAATTCTCTTTGATACACAATCTTATCAAAGTGAATGTAAATTCTATATGAGTTGATAAGAAGTGATGATTTGACTAATTTGGAGAAGTGACTTGCTGATACCATTTGAAAACCAGCATTGCCATTAGTACAACAACCTTCAATTTCATTATATAACAACCTCTGTGATGATCGGCTGTTGTAAGGATTAATGAGCATATAACACAATCACTACAATATGCCACTCATTTGAAATGAAAGGTGATGCAAATAACATAGTAACAACAATATGTACTACATGAGAAAGAAATGAGAAAATTGAACGATGGTGGAGAGTACATGAAATTTATAGGAGATGCATGTAACATGAATTTTTATAATTTATAAAATCCACATGTTAAGTTTGAAGAAATGTATTTTAGTATAATATTTTTTATCAAAATTTAGACTTATTTGTAAATTAATGTAGAGAATGACCCAAGATATATCTGAATAGAGACAAAGAATCCATGTAATCAGCCATACTTAATGTGTGAAAAGGTTTTGTTGTTGTTTGGATTTGTCTATAAATTATCGTTGTAAATAATATCTTTGTAATATTCAGCACCATAAGAATGTAAAAAGAAGAAAGTCAAAAATATTAAGACTTTATTTTCATATATATATATATATGTGAATGTAAAAAAATTAACATACTAAGTTATTTAGATTTCATTTGCATAAAAATAAAAATCATCATTTTTTAATATTTAATATACAATGTCTATTCTTTAAATTATGCTAATATTTATTTTAATTAAACTCTTTTTAGTCTTTATATTTTCCTGTATAAAATAAGTTAATACCTCATACATGGACTTAAAGTCCCTCTCCATGTGGAGTGTGGTATCCATATATAGACATCCACCATGTCTAAGGTTGGGCAAACATATGAAATCAGAGATAAGTAGATTATTGCCATGTGATCTCCTTTTGGTCATGTGATTAGATGGGTACAACCCACTTCTTTCCCTTTGTGAAGATGTCACTTCTTACTTTTGTGAGGATGGTACTATATGTTGGATATTGCCTCTACATAGGCTGACTTTTCATGCGATATGTTTGTTTATGAAGTATTATATTTAGTAATCTTTTATTAACCTTGTACTAGTTTAGGGAGGCTGAATATAATTTGATGCATTTGATACATGTGTATATATTGCTAGCATGCTATAGAGATGACTTTACCAAGGTCCTTGAATCTTGATGTAGGTAATTGGTCGTTCGTCCTAAAGGTGGATAGTTATATAACTCCTTCAAGGGCCCCGAGCGATCCACATAAGGATAATTCTCATGCCTTAACAAAGATCGAGCACAAGCCTTCAACATTTTTTATGCTACTGACAATATGATGCATGTACAGAGCATCTTACTTTAAAGTACATCGGAAGAAGAAAAACATGTGTCTCAGGATCAAGATAAAAGCAGATGATTTGATTACAGTCGTTGATATTGTTGCCCAAGATAAAGCATCATCAAGCGCACCATCTTGTCTTTTCTTTATTAAATCGATTTTTAATAAAGTTGGATATAATAGTGTGTTGTAAAAGCCTTGATAAATCTCTCTCTCACAGGCACACATACACGCACTCACTCACTTTTCTTACTATCATACCAGTACATAAGCCTTACACATGTATACAGTTGAATGCCCAGTATCATATAATTTTAATTATTGATGCACCAGTATAAACCTTCATAGACCGATATGCAATAATTACATGCATCTGTATATTTTGTCACACTGGTTCACATTGTGAGAAGTTACAAATCTCATATTACAAATATTATTACATCAGTACATCATGTATGCTAGTACACTTTTGATTGTTGGACATGTAAACTTAGTCATTTCCACGTGCCTATTCCAATAACAGTCATTTCACATGTATATATTTGTGTTTTTGTATACTCCATATATACTTGCCATTGAACGTTTCTCGCCCCTAACAATCTCTAATGCCGCTCATTTTCTCATCCTCCAGGACAATCACCTTCTTCATTGAGTTCCTTGTCAACATCTTTTAAACCATTGATGCTCGTGGTGTTGCCATGCACCTTGAGTTGCTTCAAGATCTAGAAAAAAGTGGAAAAGGAAGAAGGGGATAGATGGGAAAGGAGAGAGAAAAAGGAAATTCCACATTTAGATTTGCATGGGATTTGATTTACTCATGAAAGTTAACTCAACAAGGATTAGGAGAGATCTGGTGTAAGGAATAGTAAGTTTGCAAGGATCATGGGGTAAATATGAAGAAGTCAAGGGTTGTGTGTTTTGACAATGCTTACAAGGGTTGTGATGTAACACATCATTTTTTCAAACTCTCATAAAAATCACATCGCAACAAACAGACCATAGCTTGTCATCTAAACACTAAGGACGTGTTCACTTGGTGGATTACTGATGAATCTCCATTTCATCACCTTTATTCCATCATTTTGACCATAAAACCCCTAGCTAATGCTTGTAAATAGCATTAATTTGTACAAAATAGCATTCATTATTTACTGCATTCATTGTCTAAATACTAGTGTTTTTAATGCCAAAATTATGAAATAAACATAAGAAAAGAAAAGGAATAAAATATCAAAGATATTTTTTGACCCTAAATCCCGAGACCAAGTCAAGAATTGGATTGGTCGACAAGGAATAAAGTAGGGAGAGATAAGGGCCAAAAATCCAATAAAAATCCAACTATTTTATTCATTCAATAATTCATTTTGACACCTATTTTATTCTTTATTATTTATTCATCAAATGAAGAAACTTTATACGTAAAAGTTGTAGATAATAATGTAAAAAATACAAAATTGAGTTTGTACAAAAATAACATACAATGTACATTTTACACACAAAATAAAAAGCTAAAATCCCAACTTCGCAAACTGATATCTCCCAAATAAAAACTTGAAATGTATCAAAATCACTCATAATTGTATATATCTTTTCATAAGTTATTAATGAAGGTGGTTTCATATTTTTTTGAAGTTAAAATGTGAAAGTTAGGTTTTGGGACCCTCATTGTATAATATACATGATGAATCCACAATTCATCGTCTTTATTTTTTTTATTTTAGCTTCATTTCCTTAGTCAAACACATGTAAATACTACTAATTTTATGAAATTATCATTTTACATGCATTTGTTAAATACGTATTTTTACCACTTTTTATACTCAAATAAAAGAATAAAGAATAAAAAAAGAGAAGAAAAATAAAGGATGTATTTATGAAATAAATGCAGACTGACCTGAACCTCGAGAGAAGGTCAAGACTTGACCTGATCGACTAGGAATAAAGTAAGGGGAGATAGGGTCTTTAATCCAAAAATCCAAAAATAATTTGAAAATATTTTTCTGTGTATATTTTTACAAAAATTATATTATTTTATTTACATATAAATTGACCACAAATTAAATATTATAAATAAAAGTTGTAAATAACAATATTTTGTAAATAATAAAAATAATTGTAAAATAAAATAATTTAAAGATTATAAATAATCACACTCAGAAAAAGCCATAAAGTGATAATTAGAAGACAATTCTGGCTCCATACGATCTAAAATTGAATCAAACTCACTTCCATTGTACTCTAAATTAAATTATCTTTCAAATGGTTGTTGTTTCATAATTTTTGGAGTTACAGTTGAAAGGTCAGCTTTTTAGGGTGGTTTGTGTAATTTTACCACTTACTTATTGTATATATTTATTTATATTTATTTTTTATACATAATTTATATGATTTTAAATATTATCTTCATTATTAAAAATAAAAAATATTAAAATAAAATAAATATTAAAAAATAATTCCTTATTTGTACATGTGTATATTGTTATATGTATATAATACTTGTATACAACTAATTTCCTTACATAAAAATCACTAAAAAATAATATCTAACATTAACCGCTTGGCATTCCAGCCCAGTTCCAACAATGCACTTCTCGGACTAATTAATTAAATTAGTATAATTTAGCAATTAGGATTTAATTATTTAGTTATTTAATTTATTCATTTATTTGATTTGAAAACATACCTCGTATATAAAGATTTGATTCTATACCTTAAATAACCACCATTGATTTTTGTAAATCAATTATTTTAATTATTTATATAATTCTAAATTTTATTTTTAATTAATTAATTAATTAATTTAATTAACCACAAAAAACATTCCTTATTTGCACATTCTTTCCTTTTTATTTTTCTTCTATTTTTATTGAGCTCCTCCTCTCTAATTTGCTCTTGATCAATCTTTGTTGGAGAGGAGCCCGATCTCCAAGTGCTTCTTGTCGTAGAAGGGTGTTCAGCCTCCGAGACCTCAAGGTGAGATCCAATTTATTTTCCTTCATCATTTTAGATTTAAATTTTGTGTCAATGTCATGATTAATTTTTAGATCTTAATTCCCAACAATATCCATCCCGCTTTGATCTGCTCCCGATCTGATTTTTCATCTTATTATCCGATCTCCGCGTTTCACATTCTACCTCACACAATCACGCACCTCCGACCACGCACGGTGGTCGGAGATCCGGACCGATCTCCCATTTTACGGGATCCACATTCGTTCACGCATCCTATTTTGTTTTTAAGAAATAATAAAAATTTGTATTTCTTTTTCTCTAACATCTGTTTTACATGTTAAGATAAAAATATTAAAAAATATATATATATATATATTTTAATATCTCTGCAGGTACAGTTTCTATTTACAAAAAAATATTTTAAAAAAAAAGAAACAGCCGCACACAGTCCACACAACCCCCATTCGCCAATGGTCGCACTGCGTAGTCGACCACCGCCCTCCGCAGTCACCCTGTCGCCCTCAGCGCGGTGAGCCACTGCCGGCAGCGACGTCTACCCTCCGCTAGTCCCCGCGTGCCTACCGCGCTCTGCCTTCGTCTCCACCGCGCTTGGCACCTCTCCACCGACCACGCGCACTGTCGCACGACCGTTTGTCTACCCGCCGACAGTGACCGCCACAGTCCGCCCTCCACTAGCCTAGTCGCGTATCCAACGCAACCTCTCTCCATCGACAACGGTGCTCCGACCTTGCCACCTTCCACCGCCTTCGCGCCGCTGCATTTCCGCTGGCATTGCGCTCCCTCATCCATAGCGTTACCTTCTCCCACTGTGGAGCGCCACCGACCACCTGATCGACGCCGCTGTCTGCGACGTGGAAGAGAAAAAAATCAGGGGCGGTGCCCCCTTTGCCCTTGCAACGAAGCCAGAACAGGAACCATAGGTAAGGTCATTTAAAAAATATAGATTTGGCAAATTCGCGATTTCACCTCTGTAGTTTTTACAAATTTCAAAAAGGTCCCCGCCAGGACGCATGCGCAACGTCATCCTCCACTAGGTAATTTGTATCTTTTGCCCGCATTTATACTTTTGTTATATTTTAATGCAAAAATGTTAAAAATTTACATTTCAGTCCCTGTGTATCCAGACTTGATTTGTACGCTTCATCTTATTGAAAAAAATGTTCTAGTTGCTCAATAAATTATGGAAAAATCATGTTATGTTCATGATATGTGTATGATCATTGTATAAAATTTTCATTGAATTTTTTTTGTTTGATATTTTAAAAATTTCAAAAAGGGATTTTTATCCGGCAGACCTTATAATCTTTTGTAATTACCTCTACGACCTTCTAAACATCGTAATTCCTTCCCCGACCTCGTAAACTTGCTCCGTCTTACCGAACAAACTCTGCCGTCAATTTTAACTATGTTTGAGTCAAATACTTGAGTTAGTCCTGAGTTAATCTAACCACTTTACCATTGAACGGCTAGGATTAGCCAAAATAAAAAAAATAATAAGAAAGATAATCAAGCAGACATTCTTGTGGGGGGGGCCGAAGCATCGGCTGCAGGGGAAGGCCTCCATCGTCGGCGGCGCCGGCCAGGGGGGCTCCATCGTGGCGGGGGTGGGAGGAAGCAGCAGCAACTGGGGGGTGGGGGCTCTCCATCACGCGCGGTTGAGGGGAGGGGGCGGGAAAGCAGGGGACTCCATCGCACCGGGGGTGGGAGAGGTTCCATCGCGCGGGGGCGGCCGAGAGGTCACGCGCGGGTGGGAGGTGGGGAAGGGTGTGGCTCGCGGGGGAGGGGGGAGCAGGGGGCTCCATCGCGCCGGGGGTGGGGGGGCTCCATCGCACCGAGGGGTGGGAGGAAGCAGCAGCAGCCGGGGGTGGGGGCTCTCCATCAAGCGTGGTGGGGGGGAGCAGGGGACTCCATCGCGCCGGGGGTGGGAGAGGTTCCATCGCGCGGGGGCGGTCGGGAGATCACGCGCGGGTGGGAGGTGGGGAGGGGTGTGGCTCGCGGGGGAGGGGGAGCAGGGGGCTCCATCACGCCGGGGGTGGGGGGCTCCATTGCGCGTGGGGCGGCCGGGGGATCCTCCATCATCGGCACTCGAGGGGGGTAGTCACATCGCGCGCCGGGAGGGTGGGAGGAAGCAGCAGCAGCCGGGGGTGGGAGGCCACATGCGGGTGGGCGGTGGCTCGCGGGGGAGGGGGAGCAGGGGGCTCCATCGCGCGGGGGAGTGGGGAGCAGGGGGCTCCATCGCGCGGGGGCGGCCGAGGGGGTGGGGGGAAGCAGCAGCGGCCGGGGGATCCTTCGTCGACGGCACGCGAGGGAGGGGGGGAGTCTTCCTCGGCTGGGGGATCCTTCGTCGACGGCACGCGAGGGAGGGGGGGAGTCTTCCTCGGCTGGGGGATCCTTCGTCGACGGCATGCGAGGGAGGGGGATGGGGGGGAGAGTGGCACTCATTGTAAATTTAAGAAACAAAATGGGTATAGTATAAGGGAACATGACGGAATCTGGTTAAGTGTAACGGGTAAATTACAAGGGCTTAACCGCAGGGTCTGTAGGATAAGGGTTAGCAATTTTACAGGGTCAGGGGAGGAATTATGATGTTTCAAAGGTCGTAGAGGTAATTACAAAAGATTATAGGGTCTGCTGGGTAAAAATCCCTTTCAAAAATAGTGTCGTTTTCTATGTTTGAACTTCGAAAAATTATAAAAAAATCGAATATTACTCTAAAAATCCAAAAACAATAGATTAGGTGTCTTTTATTGTCTTTTATCTCCTTTCCAATTTTCACTAGGTTAATATTTATAAAACCCAAAGAATTGTAAAAGACTTTAGAAAAATTATAGAAAATTCTGGAAAAATAAAAAATTATGATTTTACTTTTTGAGTGTAGATATTTGTATATATTTTTTGTATAAAAATCACTCCTAAGAGTTTGAGGCACTTAAATTAATTTTAAGTTGCAAATTACTCCAGGTTGTTTAGTGTTTTCTCTTTTTGATACTGTTTGATTTGTATAAAATCATAAAAACATCAGAAAAACTTGGAAAAATCACCAAAAACATTAAAAAAGATTTAAAACACAAAAAGATTTTCTTTAGAATTTTCTGAACGTTTTTTTACTATTTTGATAAATACAAAAATATTGTGGTGCGTGTACTTCTTCGGTTGTGTATATTGTTCCTTGTTTGAAAATAAAAAAATAAAACTAAAAAACCACTAAAAAATTTATCTTCGAAATTTGACTGTTGAGTTTTTCAATCGTCCTCCTTGAGTTCGATCATGGTCGCTATAGCAGGTAAATTAAATAGCGAAGAGCGCTTATATTACAATTTTCATTGATTTGTATTTCATTAAGTGGTTGTATTTATATTTCTCATTGAGTTGGCCGATTATTTGGGGTCACAACCATTGATATATTTGCATACTTAACCCTAGTTGATCGGACACTCATCAATACATGAATAAAATATTCAATTTATTCATCCTTATTTATTTTTACAATTCTATATTTTTATAATTCTGTAAATAATATTTATAACATATTTACATATTAAAACTATAATAAAATCTCAAAAAAATAAATCTATATCAATACATAGACAAATAGCTATGTTAATACCTGTAAATAAATAAAAGGGAATTTCATTCTTTCATTTTCTTTATTCTCTTATATTTTTATACTACTATAAATATCATTTATATCTCAATAAAAATATAAATCTAAAACAAAACCAAATAAAATATATTAAAATAAAATAATGTATATAAATCATAGATGAAATACCTACAAGTATACCTATATAATTTATATACCTATTTATTTAGGTGTACAAATAACACCACAAAAATGTAACAAAAATATATTTACACGCATAAAAATAAGTTGTAAATATATAAAATAAAATAGTAAAATAATAAAACAAAATGTACAAAATAAAAATAAAACAAGCCAAAAAATAGATGGATATAACTATAGATCTACACTTAAAAATTAAGTTGTAATAAATAAAGCTAAAAATAAATAAAAATCATAATAAAAAACTACATAAAATAATAAATATTTTTATTTTATACATCAAAAATAATAAATCATTTACTATTTATAAATAATTAATTTTTCATATAATTGTTCTTTTGTCTCGTAAAGGGTCTATCTGGACCTATAAGAGGCCATGGTTTGTTGACCGCCAGCCAACTCTCCCTGCGCCTCTGACTTTCGTCAGAATTGTCCAATCACGTGTTTTCTTCCCTTTTTACCACATGATCCATCATTCAATCGCGCTTGATCTCTTCAGTAATTATGCTCTTGTATATTCCATGATTCACGTCGGCCTTCCGTATCCCTTGTACATATGCCTATTTTCCGCCATTTAGCCAATCAATAAGGGTGCCATCGCTTGTGCATAAATAAAAGACCTCCTTCCTTCTTCCAATTTTGGTCATCCCCAAATCCCTGAGCTCCACCATCTAGGCCAAGAGTGCATCCATGTGACAGATGGAGGTCCCTTGAGGTTCTGAAAGATTGCAGAGGAGGAGGTGGACACAAGGCGGTCCAACTCCGACCACCTCTGCTCCTTAGCCCTCGGCCAGGTATGAGCTACGCCCCTTTATGTTTTTAGGTAGATTTTAATTCTCGCTTTAATTCAACATTTAGTGTAATGTTTAGACCCTAGATTTAGCCTAATAAGTCCAATTTGAAGTCCGTCGTAGCTTCGCTCCGGCGAACCTCATTCCCATGTTTTTTTCTGCTCCACGACTAGCCACTACCACCACTTTCTTTCCCTACCATTCCCCCATGCTCCGACGCATTCCATTCCCCTCGAATCCCTCGAGATCGAGGTCTCGGCGCTCCTCCTCTACCCTACGACGGAGCCACCTCCGCCCAAGCCTCCCTTCATCCATACTCGTTAATCAACACCCCCTGAACCCTCCTTTTTCTTGATCGCACTTCACTTGCAAGGTCTGGAGCCAACAGACTCCTTTTGGAGTCAATTTTATTGAAATTGCAGGTACCTGGGATCCATGAACTTCCTCGACCTCACGGAGGAGCTCCGGTGAACGCCGGAGCATTTTGAAGCCCTCAGCCGATACAGCACGTCCCCAGGATTCTTTTTGAACCCGTAGCCGCTCGAGGGAAAGTCGTAAGCCTGCGCACCACTCCATCGAAGCTCGAAGATGGGGGTGTTCTTCCTTGTTTGAGTCTTCCTCTCTGTTGTTCGATCATCGCCTGTTCTTCCAGGGTAGCAGCGGTCGTTGGATCGCGATGCACTAGAGCCATCAGATCCGTGCTTGGATATAATCCAAGTCATCAAATCGCGAAGCATCATCACAGGTCAAGAAAGCGACGTGTAGCAAGTAGATGAAAGACCGTCGCCTTATCGCGTGTTGTTATGGGGTAAATTGCTAAATCCATACCCCAGTTTTTGTATATATTATTTAATCATGTAAATAAAATATAACATGCAAATAAAATTGGAAATTTTGCAACTAGGCACATTTGGGTCCTTCCATGCTAGGTCACGTATAGTCCCACGTGACTGTGTAAAATTGTATGGTATGCCCTAGTGACTTTTTGTAATTGTAAAATATTCTAGAAAAATTAAATAAAGATCATATATTGTTGGCACATTTGCACCTGAGCCCCTAATATTTATCTTAATTACAAATATGCCCCTACTAGGATATGTATTTTTGTGCATTTCATCTAATTATAATAAATAACTGATTTACTCCTAAAAATACATAAAAATAGGCATAGATGCCTCTTGCCATGAACTTTCACGCCATGTATTTATTTTACATTTTGGGCATTTTATCTATTTATTAAAAATCAATAGGAACATATTTTCGTACTGTCTAACTTAGAAAATACCAAAAAATTATAAAAATGTCTTTAAAAATTCCAAAAAAATATATAAAGTGTATTTTATCATATTTTAATTATAGACCAAAAATAACTAAAAATGGAAAAAAATGCTTAAAAATAAAAACCTTAAAATCTTTCATAAAAAACTTAAAAATCACTAAAAAATCCAAAAATATGTTTTTCTATTTTATAATTTTGTTTGTATAAATATTTATATATTAATTTGATTTGGATAATTTTCAAACTTATTTACTATTTTCAAAAATCCAAATCAATTTTGAATATTTATTTAATCCCTTATTTGGGATATTTTTGACTTTAAATACATAAAATTAAAAAAATCCAGATAAGTTACAAAACATTAGAAAAATACATAAAATCTAAAAACCATTTTATTCTATATTTTATGTATATTTATTAGTATTTATAAGTATATTACTCTATATGGTACATATATCTTTATATATTATATATTTATATATAAGAAAAAAAGAAATATAAAATCATAAAATACAAAAAGAAAATATAAAAATTATAAAATTAAAAAATTAAAAAATTTAGAAATATAAAACAAAGACTAAAATATAAAATATAAAAATTAAAAACCCACAAAAATATTAAAAATGGACAAGAGATGAAAGACAGATTTTTGTGTGCATTATTTTTTCCCTCCTTCTACCGTTTACTCCTTGTGTTCGACCTCTACACATACTTACACATATACACATTTTTTGTAACAAATTTTAAATCTACATTTTTTTATATTAATTGCTTGATTCTTGTTGTAAGTTAATTATTGATCGACCGAGGTTTTTGTTGTGGTTCTCCATAGCGACCGTGTCTCCGCCTTGTGTGAGACATACTTTGACCTGCGTGAAAACCTCATTCATCACTTACCCTTCCAAAAAAGGATTACATGCCCGCTAAAATGTTACTAACATGGTTACCGCCTATCAAATCCTTTGCCCTACTCATGGGTCCCACCAATTCTCTCTCTTCTTTCAATCAAATATCCATTAATATCTCTTGCTATGTGTCTTCTTTGAATCAAATCCCAAATAGTATCCACTTTCTCCATATTCTATTTAAACAAAAAAATTGTACTATCACATTTTATCATATAAAAATTATAAAATAATTAACAGCTAATTATTCTTCCAAACTCTAGTAAAAATTACATCTACCTACCTATCATCCAAACAACAGAACAAACAAACAATTTACCCACCATTTTAGCCCTTAATAAAAAGGTTGCCCTTCTATTAGCTTTTCCAAACCCAGCCTAACCTTAGTATTATGTATGCAATTGCATATAATTAAGTTCCATGTTGTGATGGAAACTCTGGTATAATTGAAACATAAACACGAGTCATGGAGACGGTATACAAAAATAATGAGGAGAACCATATTGTATGAGTGCTTGTTTAGTGTGATATAAATACCTAGTTCTAAGGCACTATTCGCATGATTTTGATAAGTCTAGATAGTCTTAGTTATGACTTATGAGTTCTTCAAGCATCCTCATGCACCGTTCGATCTAGAGATGGAGATCCAGATTTGATTAGGGCCATCCGATAGCGCCCACATCTTAGCCTTCTAATCAGAGTTGGACCCCACCTACATCCCAGGACGGAGCAGCCTTGCAGACCCTTGATTAGACCATGGCGTGTCAGATCTGAGCCACACATTCTCAACATCCCCTGAACTGTCAGATCCTTTTCCAGAGGAGCATCATGATCGTACGTTAGAGCCACCACGAGCATGCGTCAGGTGTTGCGAGGGGTATATTTCCCTTTTTCCCCTACATATCTTTTTATTTTGTTTTAGTCTAATAAATATAAATTGTAGTTAAGAACTTATGTATTAAGGACCGAATGGTTTTTATATTTACATTTTAGTCCATTTGAGTAGTAGTCACATGTAGCCTTACGTGCCTTTGTGGGATATTTGCAATAGTTTTTCTAAACTTCTTGTTTGTTATGGAATGAACTTATTGTTTTAAAATTTGCACATATATCCCTGCATGTCTAGATTTAGTTGTTAAGCATGATTTTTATGGATAAATTGCTTAGAGGCCCTTGTGTTTTATTTCCTTGTTATTCGCAGGCCCTAGGACTTAAGTTATTTGCATATTGGTTCATGTGCATTGCTTTGAATTGCAAGCCTTTTATTAATTGTAACAAATAATTAGCTAAATCCAAAAATTGCTAAAAATTACTTGTGGCTCCTGATTGCATGTAGTATTTATGATGATTTTTGCTTTTTGATTTTCTTGCATTTTCTATTATAAAAAAATTCAAAAACACCCTAAAAAGTCCTTATTTATTTTGAAAATATTTAAACTTCTAAAAATCACTTAAAAGTTCTACAAAAATTGCTTTAATTACCTTTTTATGCTCTATTAGCTTCTGCATTTTTTTGTTGAAAATACCTTATAAAATGTAAAAAATTGCAAATTACTTGAAAACTTATAAAAATTTATAAATCAATGAAAAATCCAAAAATTGTGATTTCAGTTCCTATTTGAAGATATTTATTTTTAGTTTATCATAAAATTCACTTCCATGAATTTGTACGTTTTATCTATTTTTAAATTGTAGAACATGCTGGCTATGCACTATTTACTAATTTTATCACTCTTTGATTTTTTATAAAATCACAAAAACATTTAAAAATTACCAAAAAAACCCACTAAAAACACTACAAAATAAAAAACCACAAAAAAAATTACTTTGATTTTCTAAGCATTTCTGTTATATTTGAAAGATACAAAAGATTGTACGTGCATTGTTTTTATCTCTTGGTCTTATTTCCCTTACTTTGAAAAATTAAAACCACTAAAAAGAGTAATGCAAATCCCTTGATTTTCGAATTGACTACTTAATGTATAATTTTGCTCCTTGAGTTCAACCCCTGATCGCTAAACCAGGTTAATAATAGTTGCAAAGCTGCTCAATTTGTCTGTTTGATCCATCAATGGTTTATTTTCTCGTTAATCGATTTGGTTGATCCGGGACAATGACACTTGCTTAATTTAATTCACATGAATCAGCTGAGTTTTTGGTTATCACCAATGCAAATAGAAATGGAGAAGGGTTTGGAGTAGAAAATGAAATAAAGAAAAAGGAGGACCCCATAGTCAATAGTTCGTACTTGAGTCCAATAAAACCATCGATCTTTGACTTAATCTTACTAATAAAAAGCCCTAAAGAATCTAAAGCCAACAATTTGAGAAACATGCTTTAATATATGACAAGAAATATATCAGTCATAACTATTAAGCAAAAGTCCTAAATGATGTCTCTGACATGGACAAGTGCCCCAAATGTACTCCAACTCATCCTCTTGTGAAACCTTCATTGCACTCAAATATTAATATGATATATGGTCACTCAAGTGTTTATATCATCACAAGATAACCTTAAAGATAACTTGTAAGTGGTTGCGTGGATGATTGATATTATTCTTTATTGAAGTATATAATTATCATTCAACTCTAGATACGATGGATTTGATTAGTAAAGTAAACTCCATCCCCCTCTTTATTGAAATAACATCTATTGGTTATGGTATCATTCCATCTCTAGTTATTCAATAATGATCAAATATCATTTTATATAATATGAGATAGACTAATAATCGATCATTATAAGTCTTATGAAGAAAACAATCACTAAGGATATCCATTTGCCTAGACCCTACAAATAATCCTTAAAATCGAATGAAGATTAATAATTTCATGCTAAATTATTGAATTATCTAATGGATATGAAAAAAAACGATAACAAAGATAATATTGTTTATTTGAATGTTGACGAAGAAGGTAGATCCATCTATTTTTTAGATAACATGGGATGTAATATACTATTATTGTATCTAGTTAATGAAAATAGAAAGTACCTATTTTTGCAAGACCAATGATGCTACCGAGGAACTGATGAAGAGGCAATCGAATACTTTTGATCATGAACCCAAAGTAGCTAAAAATGCATAGTTTTTGAAATACTATTTTGGCTCAAGAGAAGGTTTTATATGTATTATTTGTTAGATATCAGCCAGGGTTTAAAAAATGGACCACACCATCCGGTCGGACTGGTTGGACCAGGAAATCGGCCTTGACCCGATCGGTTCGGTTGGTTCTATGTAATTAATTTTAAAAAAAAGTAAAGTAAAAAATCGGATTTGACCAATAGTCAGATCGGGTTGACCCAGATTGACCCAATTTTAATGATTTGGTAATTTTCAAAAAATAAAAAAATTTTAAATAATGAAATAATAGGGTTTTTATCACTTGTACCCCTTCTTAACTTCTGCAATATCAATTATGCCCCTCTTTTTTTGTAATAAAAATTGTACCACTACTTTCTTAGAGTAATTTTCTATAAGCAACTATAAATATGTGATTATAGCATAGTATTCATATATAAACTAGAAAATATGACTAACTTTTGTAGAGTTTTATTCGAAATCGACAATCATGTTATTCTATTGAATGATTTGACATTGTAAATAATTATTTTGTTGATATATAAATACATATTTACATATATGTATCCGGTTTTATCAGCTTAAAAATTGGTTCGACCGGTTGGACCAGTAAATCAAGCTCGGTGTGGTTTTTTCCTGAGTTGATGGGAATGATGATATCATGCTGACATTATCACCGATCCAACCATTTTGGATTGGCTGTCCGACTCGGTTGGACCAAATCGAAGACTAACCGATTCAACGTCTGGTCCGATTTTTAAAACCTTGATATCAGATGTTAGTGCAAAAAAGAACTTTCAATATGATATTTAGAAGTGGTACATGTCTAGAATTTGTCAAAGGTTTGAAACAAATACATCTCCACTATTATATACATACATGCTTCAATATTGTGATTGCAATTAACATGCATCCGAAGAAAAAAGTCCCGTGGAGATTAAAATGCTGCAAGTAACATCAATGAACATAAATACATAAATATAGTAGTACTTTTGTCAAATATAAAAAATAGGCATATATAGGCATGCATGATTATCTTCTTATCATGGGGATCTTGCTGGATTCTCAAGTCAATCAGGTTTTCATGATCCACTAGGTCCATTTGACTTTGGATCATCTCAATATTCCAACCTATTCTCTTTGATAAAACAATCATGTCAAAATGAATGTAAATTCTATGAGTTGATAAGAAGTGATGATTTGACTAATTTGGAGAAGTGACTCGTTCATTCCATTTGAAAATTAGCATAACCATTTGTACAACAACCTTTAATTTCATTATATAACAACCTCTGTGATGATCAGCTCGTATAAGGATCAATGAGCATATAACACAACCACTATAATATGCCACTCATTTGAAATGAAAGGTGATGGAAAGAACATAGTAATAACAATATAATAAAATTTCTAGGAGATGCATGCGACATGAATTTTTATAATTTATAAATCTACATGTTAAGCTTGAAAATGTATTTTAATATAATATTTTTATCAAAATTTAGACATGTCTGTAAATTATTGTAGAGAATGACCCAATATATATCTGAATGGAAACAAAGAATCCATATAATCTGCCATACTTAACGTGGGAAAAGGTTTTGTTGTTATTGTCTAGACTTGTCTGTAAATTATCATTGTAAACAATTTCTTTGTAATATTCAGCAACATAAGAATGTAAAAAAGAAGAAACTCTGAAATATTAAGAATTTATTTGCATAAAAATATAGATTTGAATGTAAAAAAATTAACATACTAAGTTATTTAGATTTCATTTGCATAAATAAAATTTGTCATATTTTTAATCTACAAAATACGATGTCTATTTTTTTAAATTATGCTAATATTTATTTTAATTAAATTTTTTTAATCTTTATATTTTCCTATATAAAATAAGTTATTACCTCTTACGTGGACTTCAAATTCCCTCTCAATGTGGAGTGTGGTATCCATATATAGACATCCACAATGTCTAAAGTTGGGCAAATATGAAATCAGAGATAAGTACTTTGTTGGAGTCAATGTTAAATGATTAATAAAGAGGTGGCAATGCCTCATCAGTCATACATATGAGATGTGGTCATCTTGCATCAACTATATATGGCCTCCATTGCCATGGGATCTCCTTTTGGTCATGTGATTAGATGGGTACATGCCTCTTCTTTTCCTTTGTGAAGATGTCACTTCTACTTTTGTCAAGATGGTACTATATCTTGGATATTACCTCTATATAGGCCGACATTTTATGCGATATGCTTGTTTATGAAATAGTATATTTAGTACATCTATTAACCTTGTACTAGTTTAGGGAGGTTGAATATAGTTTGATGCATTTGATTGGTGTTTACATGTGCCTATATTGTTAGCATGCTATAGAGATGCCTTTACCAAGGTCCTTGAATCTCGACGTAGATAATTGGTCGTTCATCCTAAAGGTGGCTGGTTATATAACTCCTTCAAGGGCCCCAAGCATTCCACATAAGGATAACTCTCATGCCTTAACAAATATCGAGCACAAGCCTTTAATATTTTTTTATGCTACTGACAATGTGATGCATGTTACAGAGCATCATTACTTCACCGCTATAAACCTTCATAGAGTGATATGAAGTAATTACATGCATCTGTATATTTTGTCACACTGGTTTACATTGTGAGAAGTTCTAAATCTCGTATCACACTTATTGTTACATCGGTACATCATGTATGCTAGTACACTTTTGATTGTTGGATATGCAAACTTAGTCATTTCCGTATGCCTATTCCTATAATAGTCATTGCACATGTATACATTTGTGTATACTCCATATGTGCTAGCCATTGAACTTTTCTCGCCCCTAACAATCTCGAATGTCGCTCGTTTTCTCAACCTCCACGGTAATCACCTTCTCCATTGAGTTCTTCATAACATCTTTAAAACCATTGATGCTCGTGGTGCTACCATGTACCTTGAGTTGCTTCAAGATCTAGAAAAGAGTGGAAAAGGAAGAAGGGGAAAGATGGAAAGGAGAGAGGAAAAGAAAATTTTACATTTGGATTTGCATTGGGTTTGATTTACTCAAGAAAGTTAACTCAACAAGAGTTAGTAGAGATCTGGTGTAAGGTATATTAAGTTTATAAGGATCGTGGGGTAAATATTAAGAAGGCTAAGAGTTCTGTGTTTTAGCAAAGCTTACAAAGGTTGTGATGTAACAAATCATTTTTTCAAACTCTCATAAAAATCACATCACAACAAATCATCCATAGCCTGCCATACAAACACTAAGGAAGCATTCACTTGGTGGGTTATCCTTCCAAAAAAAGGATTACCCACCAGCTTTCCAATATAGGTACCGCCTGTCAAATCCTTTACCCCACTCATGGGTCCCACCAATTCTCTCTCTTCTTTCAATCAAATATCCATTAATATCTCTTGTTTTGTGTCTTCTTTCAATCAAATCCCAAATAGTATCCACTTTCTCCATCTTATATTTAAACAAAAAATTATACTATCATATTTTATCATATAAAAATTACAAAATAATCAATAACCAATCATTCTTCCAAACCAAAATAAAAATTACATATGTCTACCCATCATCCAAATAATAGAACAAACAAATAATTTATCCACCATTTTAGCCCTTAAAAAAAGGTTGTCCTTCTATTAGCTTTTCCAAACGGATCCTAACCTTAGTATTATGTATGCAATATAATTAAGTTCCAAGTTTGGGTGGAAACTCTGGTGCAATTGAAACATAATCACGAGTCATGGAGACAGTATACAAAAATAATGAGGAGAACCATATTGTATGAGCGTTTGCTTAAAATGATATAAATACCCACTTGTAAGGCACTATTCGCATGATTTTGATGAGTCTAGATAGTGTAAGTTATGACTTTTGAGTTCTCTTGTCACTAGAACAAGGTACTAATTGAGGATGGATCATCTGTTGTAGCATCCCTTGTTATAAAGCAGGGGATCCGTTGGATGAAAAATGGACATCCTCGAGATGTGTATCATGAAGATATACTGGGAATCGACTGGTACAACTTCCATGGATGATAGAGAGAATATGGAGGTCCGGTGTAGAATGCTGAAGAAATGGCCTTCCGACGGGCTTGTGCACGCCTTGGACTCGGACTTTATCTTTTCCATGAAGAACTATAAAGGCTAGTAGAATTCTGTGACAGTGGGAAGTGCAATCCATGAAAAGCTAATGCATGATGGGCGATCTTGCTTATCATCTGAACATCAGTTCAATGGAGGTGATGAAGATCGAGCGGCTCCAAGGATCCACGATTTTACTGCAGAATCTGTAGTACTACAGAGGATCCTCTCGCTCGGTTCAACTATTGTTTTCCTTTGGGTTCTGCGGGAGCTGGGAATGATGCAATGTTGGAGATGTGCTCATGTCATTTTGTATTTTAATTTCTGAGAATACCCAAAGACTATAATTAACCCCAAGGATATCGATTTCTTTCCAAACTTGACTCTCTTGCCTTCCCCTCAATTGCTAACTATAGCATGTGGAACTCTCGTGAACGGCTGCGCAAATCCACTTCAGCCTCCCTTTCTCTGTCTTATACCTTGCCTACTGATTTTCTTTGTCGAGCTCATGAGTCTTTCTAGTACATATTAAGCTGTGGGATACTACAAAAAAGGCGGGATTGGCGAGCACATAAAGGCTTGTAATGTGCACGCCAAGTGCACGCCATGTGCACGCCCGACTGGTGGGCGAGCACATATGCTCGTTCAGGGCGTGCTCGCTTCTACGAGAGTCGCCCCGACAGGTGGGCGAGCACATTGGGACGCTATGTGCTCGCCCGCTTGCTGGCGTGCACAGATGTGCTTGCCGCAATGATCGCCCCTATTAAATAGGGCGATCAATCACGGAGCACCTGGCGAGCACATGTGCTCGCCCAAACTGATTTCCAAGAAAAAAATTATACAGGTTCGACAGGGTTTTGGCGCCCCTTCGAACCTGTATAGCTTGCCAATAAACCACTGCAGGTGCTTATCAGAGCTCGCTAAGCGTATATAAAGTATACCAGTTCATCAACTAAGATAACTAACACTGACAAGTCAAAGTTACGCAATATACATGAACTTAAAAATAAACATTCAAATTTAACATCTAAATACTACAAATATATGTTTAAAGCAATAACGACAAGTAAAATTACAACAAATTATATTATCAAAGTTCATATAAATTAAAAAACGTGCTAAAAGTTTAACAACAATACAAATCAATACCAACAACAATTTACTTCTTCTTTGATCTAAAAAATTTAGACATTAAACCCTGCTTTGATTTCTTTTTTTCTTCTCCTTTTCTTTGAACCTAGCATACATGTGTGCCTCTTCTTCAGGGTCGTTCTCCTCCTCCTCTTCATCATCGGATTCAATCTCCTCAGGTTTAGATGTACGCCCTTACGGCCTATATTATATATGGAAGATATATACCTGTTACTTGCATTTTGTAGATATAGAAATATAAAATTATTACTCATTTTATAAGTAGAATACTTACATGTGCGCTGTGAAATCTTCTCGAAGCTTCGTCACCTGCTCCACCATCATCGCCATCTGCGACTCCATTGGAATTGATGATTGGGGCAGATGTGGTTGTGTGTACGATGGCTGGGAGTATGCAGAATAGGAGTGACGATGTTCCTCCACATAGTATGGAGTGACCACCAAGCGTCTGCTTCCTATTTGCCACAACGTCCCTCTCCTCCAACACCTTATAAGATTTTCATTGTTTAACATGAAATTATATATTAGAAATGAGTATAGTAAGATAATATTTATCTATACCTGCTTCAAGATTGTTTTATTAAATGGTGGTTGCTCTCCAGTTGTATCACCACCCCATTTTTCTGCAGATAGTGCCAAATAACGATCCTGAAATACAAAGTGAAATATCGAAAATGAGTTATAATATATTATTCAATTGCAAATAAATTGATAGACTTATCAACAATTCTCATGCTTCAGGAGTGGAGCATTGCGACTCTCCTTCTTTCCCACTCATGTGGGACCTCGACCACCACTTCTGAAAAGAGGGTTCTCTTTCCAACCTAGCTGCTTGAAAAAAAATTTAAGATGTGATAACAACATTGCATTATACTAAAGTAGATTTCAAAAAATAAATTTTATATTGTAATACCATCTCCGCTCTAATCTGATTGTGGCTTTTAGAACCACTTGTCAATTTAATCATTTGTTTTTGACGATTTGTCCTTCCCGCCGTGGATCTTCTTCCAAACTCCGCATCTGCAACGAATACATCACAAAAATCCGCCCATCTGCAAGGATTATGTTATGATTATTGATTACTTTAAAAAGTTTATTATAAATTATTTGAGAAATACAATATCTATCCTCCGTACACCATGTTGGTGGGAACCTCTTCATCTCCTCAAAATTCATCTCCTCACATCCCGTCTTCGCATGCGAGTCTCTCCTTCATTTGAAAAATGTATCGCTCATTCTCTTTTCCGCCAAACGAATAAAGGCTCGACGATAAGCCTCCTTCCCCAGACCAGAACCAAGGCGAAACCTACTCTGAAAATTACAACAAAATATCAGATCCAAAAAACTTGACCAAAAATTTCTATATCACTTCTTAGAAATTTTTCTTACCAGAAACATGTCAAACAGTCTCTCCTGTTCTGCAGCAGGGATGCGACACCATCTAAATTGCATGGAAGTCAAATGTGTCTTGATTGTATTGGTTATCTCCTTTGCCACCCTGTTGCTATTCAAAAATCCATGCATTTGCTAAAATTTTTAAATATGATATAATTTATAAATATTTGGAAAAAATTTAATGACAAAATTTATTAAAATATTACCTCCCATCCGCCGTAACATCCAACAAAGGGTGGGACGCCGAAGTCTGTCCAAATGCAACAGGTAAAGGCACGGAGGTGCTCGGACGTCCAGAAGAAAAAGAATCAGAACCTAACGATGTCCATGCTAGTATGGGGACCGGGACCGGGAATCCAGTAGGAGCTGCTGAGATAGATGGCTCTCCATAGTCGCCTACATAAAAGGGTGGCGGAGGATAACCAAGAGACTCATAGTAGGCTATGATCCGTCGGACATCATCGGACTGTGAATCTAAAACAGCATCCGGGGTGGACTGCCTACTGGACGAAGGTGTGTCTGAGGAAGATGGACGATTGGATCTATGTGATCCATGAGCCCCGCCACGTCCAAAACCTGCCATGACTGTAATGATGCTGTAATAGTTAATTACATAATTATTACTAAAGATTTTAGTTATTTCGATTATAATTGTGTAATAAAATTTACAACTAATCTTCATCATTTATTTCAGTGGGATTAAATGATATTTCTTCGTTTTCTGAGTTTTCTGAGTTTTCTAAATCATTATTTCTAGAGTCAGTATCATCTTGTAGGTCAACACAAAAAACTTCATTATCGACCAATCGAATCGATTCGATGATTGGGACTTCTTCTGTTAAGTCTATTCGTTCATGTATCGGTATAAATGCTTCATCTATTCATCTTCGTGATGAGTGTAATCATTAGAAATATAACCTCGATAATTTATCTTCACAACAGTTAAAGTTTCAACGCTCTTTCTCTTCTTTGATACTTGTGGGAGATAGCATACTTGATCTGCTTGAGAAGCTAAGACGAATGGTTCAAATCTGTGTATAAATTTTCTTGGTATCACGTCGACACTGTTATTTCTTCTATCGAGTACTACACCTCCATTGGGTTCATACCAATCACACAAGAAGAGAATTACTTTATTCAGGCCTGGTATACTATATTCCACTTCTAGTATCTCCTTTAGAATTCTATAATAATTCATATAATCTTCCTTATAACAAGATCCACGAATCATCACTACATGATTCTGAGTTGTTAAATATTTACCGGAATTTAAGATATGAAAACGATAACCATTGCTGCAGCAAGAGTTGTAAGATCGGACCTTATAAACAGGTCCTTCTCCAAAATATTTTAAAATATGAGAATAAAAATCATCACCGTCCAACTGTTTTGAGCGGTTTTAAACCAAGCTGAAAATTGATTCCTATAGATGCTCAGAACTTCATCATCTGAATACATAGGATTTTCCTCGATAATTTTTCCCTAAATTCCCTAAAATTAGTAAGAGGAACATCAGAATTATTTGAAATAGACTTTCAATATGTACATAAAGTAATACAAATACTTACTGAACATATGAAAGAAACCGTATGTGACAATAAAAAAACATGGTTTCCGACCATGTTGAAGCTGGAATGATTTAGTACTCTCCATACAATATGGACAACTTTTACGTCCATGCAACTCCATTTAGATAACATTCCATATGTTGGGAAGTCATTTATCATCCAAAGTAGAGCTACTTTCATGTTAAATGTTTGACTTTTATTAGCATCATATGTATCAATTCCATCGACCCATAACATTTTCAGGACCTGATATCTTGGATCATTACATTCAGGACACCGTTGTAAATGCCGGTGTTCACCGTAATATAAAATATGATGATTTATGCAAGAGTCTATTTTAACTTCTGCTAAACCCATCTTCCGCATCATCTTTTTTGTTTTGTAATAATTATCAGGTAATTCTGCATCTTCTGGTAACATTTTCTTGATAATCCTAAGCATTTCATCAAAATTACGATTGGTCATATTATACTCCATCTTCATCGATAGAAGATCCGAAACGGCAGAAAGTTTTGAATATGCCTTGCAACCCAACCACAATGGCTCTTCTGCTTTTTTTAATAGCTCGTAAAATTCTACAGACTCTACATATGGTTCCTCATCATCTAAAAAAATAGCATTAAAATCTGGACCCGTAACGTCCATAACTATATCTGCAAAAGGATTACTATTGTCAGCTTCTTCTGCATCATTCATCCTGTCCTCGTAATCCTCACCATGCCTCCACCAAATCTGATATCCTTCCATGAAACTCATTTTATAAAGATGTAAGTGAGTTTCATCTTTTGATCTCTTCCTCATTAGACGACATTTCTTACACGGACACAAGATAGTTCCATCTGAATCCACGATACGGGAACCTTGTGCATAAGCAAATTGTATAAATTCCTGAATACCTCTTTGAAAGGTATCTGTTATACGTCCATCTACTACACGCTTGTACATCCACTCTCTATTTGTCGTGTTGATCAACCTAAATTAAATAATTTATAATGTCAAATCCAGGAAAATATGTGAGGATACCTAAACGTATCCCATTATTGAGATAAAAGATGAGAAGAGAAGTGTCTTAATTATGTTATCACTTGAGCCCGTCCATAAGGAGTCAAACTTACTAAAAGATGATCGTTGTCACAAGCTTCTTTATTTCTAACAAAAATTCGGCAGCATAACCTTGCACCTCTCCCGTATACCTCATAAATCAATCGCAATCAACTTCCAAAATAATCATATTAGTGATTATTTCGATAGTAAACTATGATTGATTTGGTATACCGAAGAGGAAGGGATTATGAACCGAATTTTCGTAAGAAATAAGGAGCTTGTGATAACGATCACCTTTTAATAAGTTTGAATCCTTATGGACCCCCTTAGTTCGGGATCTCCGAACTAAGGAAAGCTAACATAAATGTAATACTTTAAGATCACTTTACGTCATACATTTGTACATGCTACAAATGGGACTATAAAATAATCTTAAAATATTTATTCATTTATATTAGCCGGGTAATTACGTAAATTTAGTTGGTTAACGATGGGGATAGGGATAAGTGTGATCCTAATTTAGTGCCTAATACAGTGCTTGAGTCAGTAATAGTTGATGGGTACCTGCGAAAAAACGAATTTCAAACCTGCAAACATCAAAATCCATGATCATTGGTCTGGTATAAACATCCCAAAGTGAGTCCAAGAGTGCTGTGAAAAAATAAAAAAATATAACACAGCTAGAGGTGATCAAATCCTCCAATGTGTTGCACATGTCTCCCGTTGTGCAGAGCCACACACCACCCGGTGTGGAGGAACGCACTGTATGTGAATGATTTTGTGCGATTTAATATTCTAATTAGTGGTTAGTATTTTAGCCTTATAATCAACCTAACTATAAGTTAATGTGATATGCTTGGTCACATTAACTAGAATTTAATGTGATAATAATTATCACAAAAGAAATATTGGTGTATATCATATCTCATATCTACACGATATGAAATTGTCCAACTAATATTAACGATGTTTATCATATCTAATATCTACACTATATGAAATTGACTAGCTAATGGTATTCACAAGTTATAGCTAATGTTATTCAAAAGTTATACCTAATGTTAATTATTTAAGCACAAATATACAACATCATTACATGATATTCCTATATCGTAATTTTAATCATTTTAAGAAAATTAACAATACTAACTAGCCTAGATGTTGTAATGGATATTTTATCATGTATATTTTACAAAGTCTAAACCTAATGTGGGTTGAGTCATTTTATCGAATACCTACAAGGCATAAAATTCTACATATAAATGAGACAACCACAATCGAATTAACAAGATTATATTGATCCACTCTTATCCTAAACATGTAAAAAATATTTAAATACATCCGTTGTATACACTATATCCAACAAGAAAATCAAAAACTTGAAACCAAAAACTATCAAAACAAGAAAATTTTCTAATGAAATCTTAAAAAACAAGAGAGAGGAGGAAGGATTATACTGAAGGGTAGATGTATATCTACTCGAAACACAAAAACGGTGGGCGTCGGTGACGGAGAGGAGGGTTGGCGGGTCGCATGAGGGGTGATTTGGGAGAGGGATCGCGTGAGAATGAGGAAGAAAGGGGCACCCGACATTCTGTTTACAGACATGGGTGAGCACACTTAAGTGCTCGCCCAGCCGTCACCATGTGCTCGCCCAAAATTTACCAGGCGCTAAAGTTATCCGCGCATAAAATTTCAAGTGGACGAGCACATGTGCTCGTCCAAATTGGCAATTGAACCGCTCCTCAGATTTCAAACCGGCGACCCCCATGGGCGAGTACATGTGCTCGCCCAGAGCCGAGCGAGCACATGTGCTCGCCTAGTGGACGCAAATCTGTGCACGCCAATAGTGATTTTTTTGTAGTAGGATTTCGACAATCTGTTATATATTAAATGCATGATATAAGATATATAGTTTCAGCTCTTCCACTGCTCCTTTGAAAGATCATCAGCCTGCTTCTCCTTTCCCATAGGAATCTTAGTCCTGGAGCTCTGCTTAAGCTGACTGGTCGATTAGGGACGATCCTTCCGACTCTCCTGACTGTGGATGATCCGCATGTCTAAAGTACTTTCTTAGACCTGAAAATATCAATTTCTTCCACTATGTCTTACTTATATCTGAATGATAAATTATGATCATGATAAATGTGTGAACTACAACAAAATGTTCAAAATTACATGTCCATACTTGCGGCAATTTATCATTTAATCTTAAATTCCATAGGCTTGCATTACTATTCTTTCATGCACTCTTTAGGTTCAACATCTTGTTTATACTTTAATTTTTCTTTCTATTTGCCCATGAGATTACATTGTTATCCTTTCATAACTTTTTTAAGGTTTGATACCTTTAACCTTTCTAGATGCTCATCATTTTGTTAATTTTGAAATGATTACAATGCTACATGCATTTTCCTTCCCATCTAAATACCATTTGCGTCTGATAGTTAAACATCGATATCTAAACTGAACCCTTGTAAAATATTGGTATCATATTGGGATTGATTTAGAATGTCATTTTAAAAAAAAGTCTAAAGAATGTATTTTGGTGTATGATTTTGGTAGTATAGCACTGTCCACACTAATCTCTTTTTTTCATTAAAATGACAATACTAGCTTTACGAATACTACTTACAAAATACAAAATTTTAGCAATCGGTTTCCATAAATTGTATTACTTCTCTGTGAAATAAAGCAAAATAGTTTAAACCATCAACTAAGGGCGTGTTTGATAAATGAGATGGGTCCGAATAACCTCCTATGAAGAGGTGCAGATTGGTTTGGAGTCCAATTTTAAAAATTTTATGACAAAATTCACAAATGTTGGTAATGTCTCATTAGAAAAGGTATATTGATCGATTATGGTCGTCAAGATCACAATGTGGTGGTCAATCTAGAAGGGATGTTGCAACCTGGCTTCAAACGAGATTCCCTTTAACTATAAAAAATCATTATATGAAGTTTCAACAATTTGCTCTATCAGGATTGGATGATTGTTTGATGTAATTTTTGGAAAATTTAGGAAATGTTCGATTGAGGAGAGTAAGTTCTCTCATTGATGGCTTCTTTATATTCATGTAATATCGCCCATATGTTTCAGAGGTTATGGCACATGGGGTGTCTCCGTCTTCCGGTGGTCATGATGCCCGTCATGTTTGTGGTTCATCAAAGATGAAGATCCTAGATATCAAGAAGCCCCATAATTTCTGAGCGCTTGGCAGGACCTTCAGTCACTCGATGGGGTCTTTAGTTTGAGACGGTGTTGCTGGTTTTTTGACTCATTTTTAGGACTATACAAGTGTTGGGTGGTTTGTTTTGTAATCATGTTATCTTCCCCCCTTCTGTTGGGGAGATACTCTACTTAGGATGGTATCATTCCCCATAGTGCATACATATATCTGTAAGCCTTTGCTTCATGTAGAATGAATTTTGAATCGTTTATCTAAAAAAATGAGAGGTTGGAATGATAAATGTGATGTAATGTCACATTGGTTATGTATTATATTAACTTTTTTATGATTATAATAAGTTTTATATTAAAATTTTATATTTGAACATTGTTAAAGGAATTATAACAAAGAAATTGTGAGGTCCATACAACTAATTCCAACCCAAGAATGCAGGGGTAAAGTTGGAGGTATGCTAGATTACCCCAGAATAACCTGACAACCAACCGAGCCCTAGGATAGTTGTCTGAGAGGTGAGGAGATGGATTACGATTTGAATTCATCAACCTCAAGTCTACACCAAGTAGGAATGCACATGAATTGGATATAGAGTTGTTATCCGGTATAAATAGGAGTTTTTTCCCGATCCATTCAATATTATGATCCAAACTAATCCACCAGATTATGCTTGGATCAGATTCTTAATAACCATGTGTTTGGTATTCTTCCAGTGGCCTAGTTTGGTACTCAATCGGTTGAGCAAACACTTTATTTATACTTAATTATTTCAATAATTGAAAAATGGATTTTTTTACATGTCTACTCTCTTTCTCTGAGTTTTTCCAATAACTTATGCTCCTAAGTTTTTGGTAATTAAAACCCACTTAAATGATTTATTTTGATGAAGCAGTGGGTTTCCACTCCAATGTTCAGTGTTCCAACCCCACCTTCTTCCATTAACTAGTAAAACAAAAAAATTTGTGATTGCACTTGTACTCCTACACTCTTTCAAAATTCACAGTAGCATCTTGTTATTACACATGTGCTCTTATTTACTCTAACAAGAGGCCTATAGTGTGAATTTTATAGGAACTAAGATGTACCCCGCACTTCGCGGTGGAAAAAAATTGAGTTGATATGATTTAAAAAATACCATTTTTTATTTCTTTTTAAATATTAAAAAATGAAAAAAAAAGTTTACGTGTTATGAAAATCTTTAATTTATATTTTTTGTAGAAAAATAAATTTTATGTATTTATGCTATGAATGGAATAAGTTCATATAAACAATTGCGTATAACAACCACCATTGAAGTATAAAGGAATACTGAATTGCAAAATTATACTACATGAAATTCTTATTAAACTAACATAATTATATAGTTACGCAGAGTCGATTTAATATTGACTTAAATTTTAATTGATGTTTTTTGTAACGAATTTGTAAATAAGTTAATAAGAAATCGTGAGTTAAATAATATAATTAAACATATTTATATTTACAAAAGTATTTGTATTTTTCCTTGAAATTGAAAAAGATAGTAAAAAGATTAAAAAAAGAGAAGTTGTCTTCTTTCCATCGATACCACATCTATGTGATAAATAAAACTTTAAAGATCAGTATAAATATATTTATATGTAGATATTTCATAATATAATTTTTAAAAAAATTGTTGATTTCTACATATTATTATATAAAAGTGTATTTAATTGGTGAATTATATAAGATTTGAAATGGATGAACATGCATATTGTAAAGCGGTCAACTAACTTTGGATCCCAACAAAATGTGAAAATTTTAGAAAACAAAATTATTGAAATATGTGAAAAATATAATTTAATATAAAAACTATTCAAATGGAATATCATACACATGAATCGAATTCATGCTACCTCAGGTATATCTATGTTTATGAAGAACTCAGAGGCTAATATTAAATAAATAAAGGTTTTGTATGTAGAATAGTTGGTGTGAAAATTTATAGTTGATAATATAAAATTAATATTCATTATGTTAACGAAAAGGAAAAAATATACCTTTGAAGTTACGCACAATCATCACTGAGAAGATAATAATTATAGGATTATCTCTATGAAGAACCATATCTTTTTTGAAAATTCAACGACAGTTTCTCCATATTTTGATCAACAATTTCTTCTTGTTGTTCACAATTAGATTTAGAATAGTCAATCCACAACATTATTTTTAAATTTTAATAGTAATTTCATATAATATTAACTGAAATGGACATACATAAATAAACCTAAGATATCTATGTTTTTTCATGTGTTTGTCTTTTATTTATGAATATGTATGAATTATTTACGATACTTAACTAAATAGTATCCCCTAAACTTCTCGAATAATTTATAAAAAAAAGTAAGATTATGCTTTAAAATTTAATTTCACATTATAACGCAATTTCACTTGTTGATTAACTGGATTTCTTTGAAAATTGAAGCTTCAAGATCATCAAAATCAAAAAACTTATATCTCAAAAAATAACATAATTTCCATGCTAATATTTAGCGGATCTTCTAGAATTTAAAAAAATATTGAATTTTATGTATTTTTAAAGTTTGTATATATGTGGTTTTATGATTGATTTTCGATTTATTATAAATATAAGACCATGATTATTTGTTGAACAAACATTAATATTATATATAATACATTATTAGGTAATTTGAGATATTTTAATTAGATTTTTATAATATAAAATTTAATTAATACAAATTTATTAATAAAATAATTTTGAATTAACTTGCTATTGATTTGTAACATTTTGTATTTACAAATTTAGAAAGAGAGATATAAAGAGGAGAGAGAGGAAAGAGAAGGGAGAAAGAGGATTTTGGTATTGTTACAAATTTAGAAAGAGAGAGGGAGATAAAGAGGAGAGAGGAAAGAAAAGACATAATGGAAGAGAAAAGAGAGGAGAAAGATGAAGGAAAGAAGAGATACGTGGGAGAGAGGACAGGAGAGCTAGCAAGAGAGGAAGGAAAGAGGAGAGGCGTGTGGGACAAAGAGGATAGGAGAGAGAGAGAGAGTGAGGAAAGAGGATAGATGTGTGGGAGAGAGAGGGAGGAAAGAGGAGAGAGGATAAGAGAGAGGGGGGGAATAGAATAGATGAACTCGGCGGAGATAAGACCAAAATGAGAGAGAGAGAGAGAGAGAAATGGACGAAGCAAAGAGGAATACGGACCGTGGGAGAAGCCACGTGTCCAGACATGGTTAAATACTGGTGAAATCCAGCTTTAAAATATGTATATAGATATATGGGATGTGCATATAATAGCAAAATGTTAGGAGCATGGTGCTATTGCAAAATCTCAAGAGGGCGCAAATGTAAGGAATACCCTTAGAAAGTCAATAAAATATCATAATCATCTTTTGTATAAGTTGTATTTGTATGTCCATGTGGTGTCAAAAACATCAATATTTATCATATATTTGGTTACATGTGTTATAGTTAGTTCGCAGTGGCGGACCTAGAATTT
The DNA here is from genome assembly GCA_037367405.1 of Ottelia alismoides. NCBI lineage: Eukaryota > Viridiplantae > Streptophyta > Magnoliopsida > Alismatales > Hydrocharitaceae > Ottelia > Ottelia alismoides. Next base: position 131,813 of record JAZKJV010000829.1, read on the forward strand.
TAGATAAAGGTAGGGCACCAAAAATATATGTCTTGGTTAGATCAAAGATTTAAAAGTGGTCAACTCTCACTTATATTCTTTAGATTGATTATCTAAAACTTAATTCATAATATTCAATTTATTGACTAAGTAAGATAGATAGATCACATAATAACATATTTATACATTTTAGATATGAAAATAATTACGAAATGACTTCAAACAAGGAAATCAATTTTAAAAAAATAAAACACAATTTTTAAGTATAACTTTATAATTGAAATTTCATAAAAACTCTATATATGTGAGGGGTTTAACATATAATTGAATGTACCAAGAAAGATTTAGTGGTATTTGAGATTTGCATATTTAGAAAAACCCGAGTATAAACAAAGACTTTATGATTTTAATATGAACCCATTAAATCTTATTGTAACAAATTTAATTTATTTCGCAGTTAAAGGTAAAATACATAAAGTTTACTTCAACAAAATGAATCTATACATAGTTATATATAACTTGAGGATTTATCGTTATATCATTCTATAGTACTATTTTAACAACAAATACTGTCTGTTGTAAAACTATCATGATTTCTAAATTTGATAACAAATGTTGTATTCATGACTATATTTTAGGTGATGAATCACACATTATACCATTTGTTATTCGTTAACTTTTCAAGAGCTTGTATTCACATTCTTTAACAAATTAGTGAGATCAATACAAATTTTAATGAAAAAATCAATGGTTAATAGTCGTTATATATCTAGTAATGAATACGCCACTCATTATGATTTGAAGAATGAATGATACCTTGACAATGAATAATAGTAATACATCATGTTTTATTATGTAGTTTATAATACTATGTTATTACTCACAAATTCAAGACTTAATATTGATTACATAATGAGGACATTAATGTATATTTAGTGAGATATATTTGTATATATGTAAAATTAAATGGAGAGAGAGAGAGAGCAAAGATGGGCACAAGGTGAATGGAGAGCAATTTAGGGAGCACAAGAATGGAAATGGCATTAAAAATTCTTAATGATATCAAACATTTGATTTTAACTTGATATTTATTTGGATTTATGCATTTTCTACTTTTTGTTAAAAATATTTTGCAAAATATTTTCTATGATAACATTCACATATAGTTATTTGTCAAACTTTAATTGTAAAATATATAAAAAGGTGTACTTTTGATCTAATAAATTCAATAGAAATCACCCATCACAATGAAGTCTAACTTGGATGTGTCTTGAAGCCCCCTTAATGGTCTAGTGATAGAAGCAATAGCTCCCCTAAAAAGACCAAGGTTTGAATCCCCCCCCACTCCCAACTCCCCTTCTAGTATAAAAAAAACTTGGATGTGTCTTCGTCAAGATCTTTTAGCTATACTTTAAATTTTTAAATGTTACAGTTGATGAATCTCCACTTCATCACCTTTATTCTTTCATTTTGGCCTTTAAACCCTAACTAAATGCATGCATATAGCATTATTTTGTATAAATTAACATTCATTGTTTATTGTATAAATATTGTTTAAAGCTAAAATAAAAGAATAAAGAAAATAAAAAAGGAAATAAAATGCTAAAGGTATTTTATGACTCTAAACTCGGAGACCTAGGCATCTTGATGATTGGATCGACAAGGAATAAAGTATGGGGAGATAAGGACCAAAGGCACAAGTGCATGAATGATGAGATGAGTGGAGGTTTCATTTGAGAGAGTGGGATTTGAGATTTGAGTCTAAGCATGACTTGATGATGCTCGAGGATAGAATAAAGTTGATGAAAGATTCATGAAACATGAGTGTCAGCAACTCTAGCCAGTATGAGAACAAGTTCTTATGTTATCTTTTGATATTGACCTACGTATGAGGGTGTGATGAAATTAATAAATTTGTTGATTAGTGTAGACCAACTTGATAAAAGTAGTGGAGCTAGCCAAAAGAAAAGAAAAAGGAAAGAAATGTTGAAAAAAAGCTCTCTCAATACAAAGTCAAATACCAAGAGCATACACCAATGGCGAGCACTCCCAACCATTTCAAAGATTCCACTTAGACCAAATCTATTAGGACCATAGGATTCATGATAGCACTCAAAAAGGTCTATGCATTATAAGAGATACAAGTCTAGGTGTTGAAGATATATTAGATATTCAAAAGAGATACACCCCGTTGTATTCCCAGGAAAACAAGTGCAGACGACTCCAAATTCTCTTGATTGACATGACACACTGATCAACAACCAAAAATATTTACATTCAGTAATAAGGCACTCGAGAAGATCCTTTTTCTAGTGAGAGGGAGAGAAGAAATTACACAAACTATGCCCTCCATCAACCGACCTTCCATCTAACTTTCAAGTTCGGCAAACTACTGAGATGGTGGATTGGATGTAAGAACTAATTTATTCCCTAGTAATGAGGATTGGGTCTTGAGGAGAGTCTCTTGGATCAGAACTTTGGGTGACATTTCGACTCGGCTTTTATGATTGCAACACACACTAAATGTCATAACCTTATGTTATATGTACATACCGAGAGTCTGACAATTAGAGTTGGATTCCTTTTAAGTAGAGTTTGGTTTAGCTTAGAATATTATGATCACTAGAACCAAGGATTTGTATCAAATCAAGTCTTGAATTTTCACATGCACAATCAGGTATTGATCCGACTCAATGATTCTTTAGATGCTTGAGGACGAGCATAGTTAGGTATAGGGGGATGACGAATCTATGAGTAACCATATTATATATTAATTATTATTCTCTTGGCTTAAACAATTCAATAATATCTAGCATTAATTCATTAATATTAACACACTGACCCTTATTTATAACTAACCCTAATTATTATATATAATTAGCATCATTTTATTTTCTTTATTTTCTTTTCATTTTCTTCTTATTTTAAAGTCCAAAAAATAGATAATTATTGTATATATTTATTTTTATTTTTCTATAAATTCAAAATATAAAAAATAAGAAAAGAAAATTAAATCAAGTTTTTTTATTCCTTAAAATTGCTTACAAAAATATTCCTCTATATAGATGACTTATTTTAACTTTTTACTCAACATGAAATTTATAGATCTTATTGAGATCTACAATTCTCATGCTTTGCATTTTTTTCTAGTTCAACATATATCTATTGGGCCATGTGGCACCCCCTTGGACACCCACATGGCCTGCCTCTTCTCTTGCCACCCGTCTAACCTTCTCGACATCCGATCACTCCTTGATCGATTCCATCCTGGCCGCACACCATCGCCTCACTCTCGACCATTCAACCTAATCTTATGATCATATCTGGACCACTCGCACCCGCCCCCATCTTCGGCCATTAAATCCCCATATCCAATGGTTGTCGTCCCATCTTCTTCCTCAGTAATCGCCCCTCTTCCGCACCTTATGCATTTCCGACCCCCTGTCTTATTCTGGTTCTTCCACTCGCTCCATGTCATCACTCACCTCACTGACCATCCCTTGATGAAGCCCTAACTCCCTTCCTTCTCGGGCAGCCATCAATGTACCACGACCTACCTTCTAGGGCCTCAGAGCGATCGTTACATGCACCACATCCACCTCGCCATTAACCTCCATCTCCACCATCATATATGCCTACTCTGTCGCCCGTATCACCCATCCACCATTATAGTAGGCTCCATCCTATCCCTCCACCTCATTTTGTGACAGAGGATGAAGGTTTGGAGGCATGATGACGGATGGCAGCCTCAGCGTCGATCCATGGCATTCCAACCATGTCACGACGTCATGTGACAATGTTCGAGCTCTCTGACCCAGATGCCAAGATTGAGCTATAACTGAAGGGCCAAATCGACCCTCAGCCAAAGCCATTCACTACATTGTCTTCTTCATTCAATCCCCATGTAATATTTCTCATTTTTCTTCATATTTTCTTCTATTTTATTAGGCGTGTACACTTCCCTCCACCTTCGATTCACCGCATAGTTATCCTTGTCGGACCTCCCTTTCCTCTGCTAGAGGTCAAGATCACTTTCTCTGATCCTCCAAACCTCACACCACTCCATACATTCTTCTCCGATGAGTCGAAGTAGAATCCAATTAGGGCACCATATTCGCCACCTCCATCACCCTCTGCTCACCTCCAACTCGCTCGATAAAATTTCAGTCACATGTTTCACTAAACCCTTGTAGGTAAACTATTCAATGGTTGGAGGATCTGGAGTAGCTTCATTCTAGGAGTTATGCTCCAACATGGTGCCGTCTATCCGACCGATCAGTAGCCCCCAACGCTCCATATTGCCTCCAGGGTCAGGAACCTTCGCCGACCTTTCGATTGCAAGGAGGAGCTCAGAGGAGGAATCGAGAGCTCGCCGGAGTCCCAAAATCACTGCCACGCCAAGGAGGATCTCAAAGTAGCATATGTCATCGGATCCTCCCTGATCTGATGGTACATATGTCACACTAGCTTCGGAGCTAATCCAAGAGCTTCGGTGGAATCGAAGCTCTCCATATCCACTCAGGTCGCCCACGTGGCCCGAGTCACCTACATCGAATTCAAACCTCGTCCTGAGCATCAATCTGTGTGATCTGCACATGTATGCGGGAAAATTGCAGATATACCCATCAGTTTCACCTAAGTTGCATTTAGTTCCCAATTGCACATGCATCACGTAGATATCTTGGACAATTTGCATGAGGGCTCTGAAGGTTTCTGGAAATTGCAAAATGATCCCCCCTCCCCCGGCACTTGGATAAAGAGCATGAGAACCCCGTCAGGTTTCCCTATATATGAAAATGCCCCTCCAAGCTCCAAGGACTTTTTTGTGATTATGTTATGTATATTTTTATGTCTTGTTTTGTAGTTATGCCCCTATACTCAATTGGTTATATCTTGAGCATATGGACTCGTATTTCAGCATTTTCAATTTCATTTTGATGTTAGTTCCCTTATCTATATTTAGTGTCGTCTTTCGTTTCTGATTTGGCACATAGTACAACATGTTTAATGTGAGGTACTTTGTATCATATAGGTTGATTATTTAAAGGTCATTTTCTTTAATGTGTTACTTCAATTAATATTTAAATTGACTATGTTTTAATTGCCCATTTTATTGACTATTCAAGGGCATATTTGTGCATGTGTAAATGTTTGCATTGCATCGCATTGCATTATGTTGCATTATAATCTCATTAAATTGCATAGAATCAAATAAAAATTTATCACGTATGTCAGTTGACCTAGGTATAAGAAATGATCGCTTAATTTGAGCATTATTATCTGATTAGTCATTGAGGAAGCTCGTGTCCTTTTGTTCGACCTTGGTACACTTTCCAAGTTTTAAAACACTCCACAATATTCAAACACTTGTGGTTTATGTCGGATCTATTTTCGCCCCTTGTACTACGATAATTCTACACTATTAAAGAGGCAAAATGCGGTTTATCAGATGGCCTTTTTAATAGTGGAGAATTGTCTTAGTATAAGAGGTGAAAATGGATCCAGTAGAAACCACAAGTGTTTGAATATTCTGGAGTATTTTCAAACTTGGAAAGTATACCAAGGTCGAACACAGGGACACGTGCTTCTTTAATAATTAATCAGATTATATACTCTAATTAAGTGATCACTTCTTCTACCAAGTTCAACTGACAGACATGATAAAATGTATTTTACTTTATGCAATTTAATGAGACTACAATGCAACATAATGTAATGTGAAGCAATGCAAAACATTTACACATGCACAAATGTGCTCCTGAATAATCAATAAAATGAGCAGTTAAAACAAAGTCAATTTCATTATATATTAATGCAACACATTAAAGAAAATGGCCTCTAAAGATGCAAGCAATATGACATTATGTATCTCAAATTAAACATGTTGTACTATGTGTCAAATCAAGAAATTAAAATGCCATTAAATAGATAATGAAACTAGAATCAAAATGAAATTGAAATTGCTGAGAGACGAGACCATATGCTTAAGATATAGATAATTGAGTCTAGGGGCATAATTGCAAAACAAGACATGAAAGTATATGCAAAATCATCACAAAAAGGTCCTTGGAGGGGCATTTTCATAATTAGGGAAACCTGATGGGGTTCCCATGCAATTTATCCAAGTATGAGGGGTCATTTTGCAATTTCTAGAAACCTTCAAGGCCCCGTGTAATTTTTCCAAGATCTCTAAGTGAGTTGCATGCAATTGGGACCTAAATGCAATTTAGGTGAAACTGATGGGCGTATTTGCAACTTTCCTGAGCATACACATACGGAGCATGGGAATTGAGGCTCGGGGAGAGGTTCGGATCCCATGCAGGTGGCTCAGGCCACATTGGTGACCCATGTGGATCCGGAGAGCTTCGATTCCACCGAAGTTCCTAGACTAGCTCCTAAGCTAGTGTGACATCTAGATTGTCAGATCGACGAGGATCCGATGGCATCTACTACTTCGGGCTCCTTCTTGATGTGGTGGCGATTTTGGGACTCTGGCGAGCTCCCAATTCCTCCTTAGAGATCCTCCTTGCAATCAGACGATCGACGAAGGTTCCTGAGCTGCTGGAGAAGACTTGGAGGCAATATGGAGAGTTGGGGGATGTCGATCGATCAGATCGATGCCACCATGTCGGAGTAGAACTCCTAGAATGAATCTACTTCAGATCATCCAGACATTGAAGAGTTTACCAGCAGGGTGTTAGTGAAACATAGCCAAAGCATTATCGAGTGAGCTAGAGGTGAGCAGAGGTTGAAAGAGGCAGATCCGACTCGTCGAAGAAGAATGCTTGGAGTGGTGTGAGGTATGGAGGATCGGAGAAAGTGATCTTGACCTCCCACGAAAGTAAGGGAGGTCCAGCGAGGCTGACTGTGTGGTGAATCAAAGGTAGGGGGAGTATATGTATCTAATAAAATAGAATAAAATATCAAGAAAAATGAGAAACATTACCTGAGGATTGAATGAAGAAGACGATGGAGTGAATGGCATGGCTGAGGACCGATCTGGCCCTCTAGTTATAGTTCAATCAGGGCAACCGGGTCAGAGAGCTCGAACGATTGTCACACGATGCCGTGACATGGTCGGATGGCCATGGGTCGACACCGAGGCAGGCTGCAATCTGTCGTCGTGCCTCTAAACCTTCATACTATGTTAGAGGATGAGGAGGAGGGATGGGCTGGATCCTAGCGTAATGGTGGACGGGAGATACAGGCGGCGGAGAAGGAATATATAAAGGTGAGATGGAAGTTACAGGCGAGGTGGAGGTGGTGCATGTAACGGACGCTCGGAGGCCCTATAAGGTGGGTCGTGGGACATTGATGGCTGTGCAAAAAGGATGGGAGTTAGGGCTTCATCGAGGGGTGGTCAGTGAGTTGAGTAATGACGTGGAGCGAGTGGAAGAACTGGGGGAATATGGGGGGTTGGCAAGGTGTATCGTGTGGTAGAGGGACGATTACTGAGGAAGAAGATGGGTCAGCAATTGTTGGAAACGGAGATCCAATGGCTGAAATATGGGGATATGTGTGGGTGATCCAGATCTAATCATAAGATCAGATCGAATGGCCGAGAGCAAGGCGGTGGTGAATGGCTTGGATGGAATCGATCAAGGTGTGACTGGACGATGGGAAGGTTAGGCGGACAGCGAGAGAAGAGGCGGGCCACGGCCAAGGGGGTTCCACGTGGCCCAATGGAAAATTTTAAAAAGAATAAAAACAAAGGAAATAAGAAAGAAATATATACAAGCGGAATTATAAAAAATGTGAAACATGAAAGTTGTAGATCTTAATGAGATTTACAAGTTTCACGTTGAGAAAAAAAGTCAAAATAAGTCATTTATATAGAGGAATATTTTTGTAAGCATTTTTAAGGAATAAAAACAATTTATTTTAATTTATTTTCTTTTTTTCCTATTTTGAATTTATTGAAAAACTAAAACAAATATATACAATAATTATCTATTTTTTTTACTTTTAAGAAATAAGAAAATAAAGAAAATGAAATGATGCTAATTATATACAATAATTAGGGTTAATTATAAACAAAGGTTAGTGTGTTAATATTAGTGAATTAATACGGGATATTATTGAATTTTTAAGTAAAGAGAATAATAATTAATAGATAATATAATTAATCTCATATTCATCAATCCTCACTGCTTGGGACCCAAACACATTCTCTTGTGCATCCATAATCAATTTTGACTTCTTTACCCACAACAAACTCATGCATACCCAGAGCAACCTACCACTCTCCTTTGTCAACTTCTACACCCCCCCCCAAAGACAGGTCAGAAAACTTCCTAATGCTTTTGGAGCAAATAGATGACCCCTCTGAGAACTTGATCATGGCAAGAGACTTTAACCTAACCAAATACGCTGGTGACTCCTCCTCTCAACGGTCCCTCCCCCTCATAAAAAGATCCTTTAATGAATGGTGTCATAACCTAGGACTAATCAAACTTAGGAGTCCGAAACTTAATTACATTTAGATCAGTGTGAATAGCAAGAGTTGGGCAATCATCGATTACATCCTTCTCTCTCCCTCCCTGAAAGCTATCTCCCCACAAACCAACTCGTTGCACCTACCAGAAATTTTCTCAAATAAAAACCCATCATCTCACAAATCTCCCCATTTAAACATGTTCGATCCTCCTTCAAAATGGAAGGCTTATGGTTTCATAAACAAGACTTGAGTCAGTTGGTCTCATCCTCTTGGTCGGCACGCGCTTGCAGCCATAACCCTTTCCAACTCTGGCATGTAAAAACAAAACACCTCAAAAATGATATTCTAATTTGGAAAAGAAAGAACATAAAACCGTTCGTCAAGTCTACCCTCACATGTAAAATAGAAGAACTTGATAAATACCTCCATCCCCCCCCCCCCCCCCACACACACACACAAAGAACGCTGACAAACTTTCAAAAGTGTATCATGATCTTTATGAGGCCAGTGTTGATGAGTACTTACACATTAACCAATGCGCGAAAATACGATGGTTGCACAAAGGAGACAAAAACACGAAATTTATCCATTCGGTAGGGCCAACAGAAGAAGCAGAAACACAATCCAATCCCTTAGGAATTCCAAGGGGATCAAATACTCGGACAATCAATCCATAGCCAATATAGCCTAGAAGTATTTCCATAAGCTATACCATAACTCATCTAATGACTCACCTTACCACTTTGATTTTCTTCCTATCATGCTTGGGCAAATTAACAATCCCAAAGATCTGAGTTCCCTCATCTCCGAGAGTGATGTTTACTACACCATTTATAAGCTCAAATCCCTGGCCCAAACGGATGCATCCTAGAGTTCTTCAAAAAGTATTGGAGTGTAATCAAAGGCAGTTTCATGGAGATGATTACTAGACTCAACACTTTGAACCTCATTTACAAAGAGCTACGTTTCATCAACAACTCAGACATCTCTCTCATTTATAAAAAAGGAGACCAAGATGATATCATCAATTATCTCCCCATCAGCCTCATCAGCATCCCCCTTAGTATAATCTTCAAATTCTTAGCCAATCGTTGGGCTCCCAAACTTGCGGTACTCATATTGCCCTCCCAATGTGCTTTCATAAAATCCAAAAGGGCCTCTGATGCTTTTGCTCTATCTTCAGAAATTCTCTTGACTTGGCTAGACAAGGAACCAAAGCCTTGATTCTTAAAATCGACCTTAAAAGGAACTTCCATACAATCAAATGGTCGACCATCCTTCAAATCCTAAGCATGGTCGACTGCCCCAAAACCTTCACCGATTGGATCCAGGCTACCCTTAAAACCACTTTCCTTTCACTTAAGATCAACAACCTGACCTCTAGCTTTTTCAAATCTAGCATAGGTGCGGGACAGGGTAACCCTCTCTCCCTCATGTTATTCATTAATTACATCAACATTCTTTACCGCATACTTTAGGATATGGCCATAAATCACTTGATCTAAAGACTTCGATTACTGGAGACGAACTAACCATTACAGGCATCCTCTTCGTAGACGATATCATAATCTTCGTCAAGTTTGAAGAAAAATCATTACGATGCCTAAAATTCACTAAGGATCTTCGCCATGTTCTCTATCTTATTCTTTAACAAAGAAAAATCCTCCATCCATGGGCTAAATCTAAACTTTGAGGAATCATCACTGTCTTGTAACATCATGGGATGGTCGAGTAGCAGATTCCCCTTCTCCTACTTAGTTATACCACTAGCCCCAAGATCCCTCAAGTGTACAAACTAGACACAACTCACATAGAACTTTGAAAAGAAACTGAAAGGTTGGAAATCTCGTATGTTATTCATCCCGTCACGAGTTTCACGGCCTAATTCCTCCCTAACCCCTCAAGTCAACCACATGCTAGTATCATTAAAACTTCCCAAGCATGTCATTGATACAATTGACAAAATACAATGGATTTCCTATGGAACGAAACAAAACCCAGATAGAAATGGATGTGGTGCATGTTGGGATCATATTTATCAATCCAAGAAAAAATGCTTCTTTGGGGAATCCAAAACCTCGAGATCCCAAATAATGCTCTACTCTCAATATCTTGGATCAAGATCTTGGAGAATCAAAACTCACCATGCTCATCCTTAATCATTGCAAAATAAATAACAATGAGCACAGCCCCTTAAACACCAAACCTAACCCTCGAGATTCCCCTGCCATCCTTCCATATGATTTAAAGCATCCTTCCATCTTATTTTAAATATCTATATTTAAGATGCTAATAGATAATCATCCTTCCATCTTAATCTAATTAAATAAGCTGAGTCGATGTAATTAAGTGACTTAAAGCATTGTGATCTTGATGAATTTGATTTTGTATGATCACTTTGCTGGTACAATTTCATTTTAGTGCTTGAGTTGGCGGCATATTATCCTTTAGTACGCCGCATTTTATAGTTGAGGGTTGCCGGCTAGCAATTAGAGCTCATGAGAGTCGTCCCGTGTACCGGTAACTCCCACGCTCTCCAGCATAGACATAGTCACATAGATCTTTCATCTGATCCAAGAGAATAGTATTCTGAAGAAAAACTAAGATCTTTCATCTGATCCAAGAGAATAGTATTCTGAAGAAAAACTAAGGCAAGAGCTCAAATCCAAGTCCTGATAAGACACAGAGAAACAAATTCCAGAGAAAAGCTCATATAATCCTTTCATATCATGTAAATAATTTTCATGAGAAGTGATAAATTCCTATAAAAGATATCGTAACGTTGCTTGTCAAATGGAATTGGCAGATGTCCAAGTCAGGTAATGGTTAGGAATTCCTTATCTTCAACCTTAGCTCTGGATGGGAATGAGTTGGTTTCCCTGGGCTGGAAGGAAGAGTGCTGAAATTTTGAACCAGGAACTTGAAACATGGTAGAAAGACCACGTAAAGGGCGCCGAGAATAATCGGTGCCATTAGAGACCAGCCTAGTATCTGCAGAATCGGAAATAATGAGCATGAGTATTATGGATAAAAAAATGAAAGCATAATTTCATGCCAAGGAATAATTTTCCAAGACATATTTTATTTACAATTTCAGTTCTTTGACAGGTAATTTTCAGGATGCTGAACTTACAAGTTGTTTGGATTCACAGCATAAAGAAACATCGTTGGACTAAACAGATCTGATTACTCTCACAAGATAGAAATGAATCTGAGCATAAAGTGAATGCAACTATTCTGCAATTTGGCTGGAGCATTGCTCCATTTAACAAAAGGAATCAGGAACACTGAAAAGATGCTTGATGTTGAAACTTCATAGAAACGAAAAACAGGAACCTCACCCTACAGTACCTAAATAGGAACTGCGCTGTATTTACGTCAGACCAAAAAGCCGAACACTGTTGCAATGCAAGGCTGTGATTGCCCCAAAAAGCCAACAGTAAACAAGATATCTATTTTCACTTTTTTTATTGTTTCCATGGAATCAAAGGAACTGACTGAAACATTTTAAAATCCACCGGAATAGGGCTCTCTTGCTTATTCCCGATATCTCCTTTTGCATGCACAACTGATCTCCATAGACCAAAACAAAAGCAAATCAAAATAATTAGAAGAAAGCACCCCATTAGATTTAGAGAATGACGGACGGGCAGCGAGGGTCCACGGAAAGACCTGCTACTCGCCACAGACTAGAAAGATTTTTCAATTCTTTTAGTTACTGATTCATGAATCGGATTTCACTCGCCCTATGGTGGGGAAGTCACGATTGATTCGGTCTAAAACGGTTTTGGATTGTCTCATAATGATCAAATTTTATCTTGGCTTGCCTTGCTTTTACTTGAGTGAGCTATTGACTGTCTGCGCTATATTGCATGCTTGATCTATGCAATAAAGTCCAATCCCTTTATATACCTAGCTTTCAAATCACCTCTGACACTCTAGCTTCTTGCCTAGGTTTGATTTTCCTTGAATACTGACCAAAGTCATACCTACCATACACTTAGCATACTCACACACTTGCAAAGATGGATCGGCAAGGTAGAGGAAGAGCTCAAAGATGTTAAAAACCGATGATGTCGAAATATATGGCGGTAGATCAAGTACATAGGCATTATGTCCAACCAACTTGATGATGCGGAATGGATCAAACTTCGCAGCACTCAATTTATGATGGGCACTCACTGGAAATCTTTCTTTGCGAAAGTAAAGCATCACAAGATCCTCTTCTGAAAAATTAGATTCTCACATGTAGGTATTGGCCTAAGATTGAAACTTAATGGATATGGCTTGAAGGTGGGTGTAAAGGTGGATTTGGTGGATGTGGGATGCTAGTTCCTTTGTCGATGCACATGACCTTCTGCATGGGGCAAGGGAATCATGATCCAAGAATTGAGGTGCATCATAACCATAACACACTTAAAAAGGGACATGCACACTTAAAAAGGGGCACACCAATGGAGCACATACGAGAAATATTATAGGCAAACTCAATGTTTGGAATAACCAAATCCCATTGTTTTGGTTTATCACATGCAATACATTTTTTTGAGACCATATCACATGCAAGACATCTTAACAAGTTGCCCACATCTTAACAAGTTGCCCAAATATCTATTTACAACCTCTGTTTGGCCTATCTATTTACAACCTCTGTTTGGCCATCACCTTGGAGGAGATAAATCATTTATCACGGTCAGAATAAAAGTACGAGGAATACCACGTAAATGGACAACATGCTCAAAAAACAAGTTTGCAACATGTGTCGCATCCAGTGATTTTTTACATGGAATAAAAAGCATCATTTTTTAAAATTGGCCAACAACAACAAAAACAAAGTCCAACTCGCATGCAATAAGTGGAACCCTAAAACAAAATCCATGGAGACATCTTCCCAAGGTCGGATGGGTATAGGCAGCGAGTATATACCCAGTATTTTGAGAGTGCCCTTTTAAACATCGGCAAATTTGACATTGTCATATCATTCTCATGATATACCGTTCATTTTAGGCCAAAAATACTTTTCCTTAACCATGGACAAAGTCTTATCACGATTCGTGACCAAAATGACCACCTAATCCTCCTCTATGAATTTCACGAATCAAATTCTCTTGAGAAGATGAGGCAGGAATGCAAAGGGTAGTACCTCGAAAGAGATGCCCAGCGTGGAGGAGATATTGAGAAAGTTGAGAAAGAAAATCATTCAAGCATTCCCCATAAATAGCCCCAAGATCGATCGGGTATAAATCTTAAAGTAATTGAAAACCAAGTACCTACACAGAGACTGATTAAGACATGCAAGCGTCGACTATGTGTACTAAAAACTTTACTCAGTGTTCTGACCTTGTGCTTGAGATTTTTTTGAATAAGAAAAACGGGGGTGCCCTCCCAAGGCGGGAGTCACCACACCAACGTATTCATATTAATAAACGAGATGGTACATCAGTTGAATATTAAGAAAATGTACAAGGCATTACATTTAGCAAGTACGTTTTCAAAGTAAATCTGCTACCCTTTGAAATTTGCATCATTCCTGCCAAGCCAAATAGCCCAGAGCACGGCAAAGGGCTTGGAGGCATCGCCGGATGACCCAAGACCGACTGCCCGAATAGATCTCCAAAAATGCTCCGCATCGGATGCCCGAACCCACGGAAGACCCAACGACTCCCACACATTGGCCGAAGACCTGCAGCCAAAGAAGATGTGGTCCGCATCCTCTACGTTGTCCTCACATCTGTCACACCTCGTATCCGTCGCACCCAGCAGTCTTCCTCTTCTCACTTTGTCACATATCCGGTCTCTCTGTAGACACCAAAGAAATACCTAACCCGAGTAGAAATCCTAGCCGTCCAAATCACCTTCAAGTCAGCACATAGGTCTTCGTCTCGCTCCACCACACCACGACACAGCTTCCCATATGCATTCTTCATCGAGAACTTACCATCTGCCCACACAAAATGATCGGGGTCGCCCGACATCTCCTCGACCAGGGGAATCTCCGAAAGCAACCGCAAAAACTCCTCCATCCTCTGATCCGAGAGAACAGCAAGGAACCTCGGCGCCCACGACCCAGAGTCAGCCACCTTTGCCACCCGCGCCCCCCTGTCATCGGCTAATGCCATCAACCTAGGAAAACGGTAGGTCAATGCCCCCTCCCCTGTCCAGACATCCTACCAGAAACAGAAACGGAGACCATTCCCCAACTTCGGCCGAAGAAAAGACCTGAGCCCCGAAATCACGGTGCGGATCCCACTCCACAACGAGGACTCGTGACGCTTCCTCTCAGCCACCAACTCCCCTGTGACACCATAAATCTCCCTCAGCAACCGCAACACCGGCGAGTCGGATGGACCCCAAATGCGTACCACCAACTTGGCTAACAAGGCTTTGTTCATTGAATCCACATCCCTTACACCAAGGCCCCCCTCCGACACAGGCACCGCGATATCCTTCCAAGCCACCAGGTGTAGCCCCCTCGTTGTCTGCCTTCCATCTGACCAGAAAAAAGATCTCATCAAAGTTTCCACCTTCCTTCTAACGGCAACAGGCATTCTCCTCGTCGAGAAGAAAAAGATCGGAATGGCTGAAAGAACATACTTCAGCAAAGTAAGTTTCCCTCCCTTGGACAGGGTGGTAGCCTTCTACCCTTCCAACCGCTCCTCCATTCTCCGCAGAACACAGTCCCAATCGGACATCCTCAGTCTACCTTCAACCAGTGGCAACCCAAGATATGTTATCGGCAATCTCCCCAAAGAGCATCCAACCCACTCCGCTAACCTAATGCTTTCCTCGCCATCCATCCCCATAGGAACTAGGACCGACTTCTGCCTATTAATCTGCAAGCCAGAGAGGCAGCCAAACACATCCACCAAAGTAGACGCATTGTGATTATGCTCCTCTGTCCCCCCCAGGAAGATCAGTGTGTCATCCGCATACTGCAGAACCGGAATGGAGATGTCCCTCATCTTGAAGCCCTCACACCAACTCTCCTCAACCGCCCGCTGAAACAAGACCGCAAGACAATCCGCAACCAACACAAAGAGCAGGGGGGCTAAGGGGCAACCTTGACGTACCACTCTCTGCGGTTGGAACCAACCACCCTCCGGCCTCCCGTTGACCAACACAGAGCAGGAGCTAGTGGTTACACATCTCTTAACACATGCAACCCATTCCTCTAGAAATCCCCTTTTCTGCAGCGCCGTCCATAGGAATCTCCAACTGACACAGTCGTAGGCCTTGGCGTAGTCAATCTTCCAAAGAACCCCCTTCTTTGCAGACCTCTTCCACTCACGACAGATCTCCGAAGCGGTCACAATGCCATCCGTCATACACCAACCTCGGATGAACGCAGATTGAGCTAGTAAGACCACGGAGCCCAAGACAGCCCTAAGCCTGCTCGCCAGAACCTTGGCGACAATGAGATAAATGCCATTGGAAATAGAAATCGGCCTGTAGTCCCCAACTCCAACCGGGGTCTCCTTCTTTGGCAGCAAAAAAACCAAGACCCTGTTAATCTTCTCAAAACCCCTGTTGCCGCCCCTGAACTCAGTCAGAACCTCTAGAATTTCATCCTTCAGCAGATCCCAGAACTCCCGGTAAAAGGACATAGAGAAGCCATCCGGGCCAGGAGCCCCGTCCGCATTCAGGTCCCAAACCGCCCTGCACACCTCTTCCTCCTTGAAATCGGCAACTAACGAATCCGCCTGAGTTCCGTCCAAAGACCCCACCCCCCGGCCCGTCCAGCTCCACCCAATCTCCTCCCTCCCTCTCCTCGACGCCCTCACAAAGAGCTCCCGAAGGGCAACCCCAATGTTCCTCTCGCCCGACACCCTTTGCCCCCCCCCCACCTCATGCAAGAAACTCCACCTCCTACCGGACGCCACAGAATGAAAGAAACGCGTATTAACGTCACCCTCCCTTAGCCACTTCTGCCTGGATCTCTACCGCCAATGAACCTCCTCTTTCCTGTCCTCCCGATGCACCACCTCTAACCATGCAGCCCTCTCCTCCACCTCCTCCGGAGTCAATCCCCGGTCATCATCCAACCCATCCAACCTGCTTACCACATCCTCAGCCTCTGTCCTGACTGCCCGCCGCCTCCTGGTGACATCCTTCCCAAAAGTCAACAGCAGCCGTCTTAAGGAATCAAGCTTGACCGCAAAGCGTGAAACCGCCGAACCTGACACAACAGAACTCCGCCAAGGATCGGCCACCAGGTCCCGGAAGCCCTCCACCAACAGCCACTTCTTCTCGAAACGAAAGGAGAATCGAGCCAAACGCTCCACCCCAGAAGACCACAGAACAGGAGTGTGATCGGAAAGCGTCCTCGGAAGAGCCCAAGCCCTCTCCAGCGGGAACGTCTCTCCGCCTCAACCGACATCATGAACATGTCAATCCTGGACCTCGATCTCGTATTCCTCCAAGTGTACTTGCAACCGGCCGCATCCACAACGGACAACCACAGAGAACGAACCATCTGCCTAAACTCTGCAGATCCGAGATTCGAACCTCCGCTCCCCCCCCCCCGGCCTGTCATCCGAGAACAGCGTAACATTCAAGTCACCACCGATGATCCAAATGTCGTCACCAACCTCAGACACAAGACTCGCCAAGTCCGCAACCAAGCTACCATCTTTCCGCCTACACGGTCCATAGACATTAGTGACGCACAGAGAAATCCCATCCGCTCTCCGAAGCAGCCTCACTAACAATGTGAATAAGGAGACGGAAGTCCCCACCAAATCGAATGAATCGGACCGCCAACCAGATAACAGCCCTCCCGAAGCACCTGTCGCCTCTTTCTCAGCCACCACAAAAACCCCTCCCCTGCTCATCTCTCGCCGCATCTGATCGTCCAACGTCTGCAACTGTCTCCTGAAGTAAGAAGATATCTGCCCCAGCCTCTCTCAACAGATTCCGCACCCCGAGCCTTTTTTCGGGCCGACCCAGGCCCCTCACGTACAAAGATAACAACTTCATTTAAGCAACATAGCATCCATCTTCCTCGGGGGAATAATCCCCAAGCGCCTCGCAACATCTCTGTCGAGAGCAGCAAAACGGTTTCGCGCCACCAACGGGCTGGTCACCCCCAGAGTCACACCTTTTGCAGTCATACCCAATGCCAAAGAGGCCTCAACGAAGACCTCGCCTCCCTGTCTGCCCTCCTCCGTCCCCCTCCCCCCCCCCTCTCATAAGCCAACCCGAAATGTCGATGCTGCGGTCCCACCTCCTCCTGAAGCGGCAGCCAAAAGCCCATCCCCTCATCCACAACAGTGGCTCCCAAGATTGGAGGCAAAAACTCCACCGCCACCCCCAATCCAACCGGATCGACCCCAAAACCAACCGAGTCCCTGCGCCAAACCTCAGAGAACGACGCGTCCATCTCCTCACCCAGCTGGTCCACCCCTCCCCCCTGCTCAACCAGCAACTCCCCCACCCCGGTCGCAGCTCCCTCCACCCCCCCCCCACAACAATCGGGCTGAGCAAGGCCCACCGCACCACGGGCCAAAGCGGCACCCTCCATCTCCAACTCTGGAGTCGCAAGCACCACCCCACACCCAGGAGATGAAGCGGCGGGGTCAAAACCCCCACCCACAGGGTGGCCCAACGACAATGGACCGAGACCGATCGGAATCCAACCCGACCGAGCGCAGAGCCTCCTAAGCGCCCCTAGGTCGGGCCCCACCACCAACCACCGCATCACAAGTGACAACCGCAAGACGCCAAGGTAGAGAAACCACCGCCAGTCTCCGAATCCCCACAGCAAAAACGGTGCCGAACCGAATCACCTCCAACTGAGAACACGCCACGGTCGGATGTCGTCCACCTGCACAAGGTTGCTCCACTCCGGAGTCCAAGCCCCCACCTCAGTGGGTTGAACCGAAGGCCGCAGCTCCGGCCCGCCATCCCCCGACGACTCCTCGGTCAGCTGGATCTCTTGCCCGTGACAACCGGTCGCCTGACAAGCCGCCTAAACATCCGCGGCCACCAACTCCAGAAGCAGCCACCTACCAGCAAGTCGCACCTCCCACCAACCCATCTTTTCTGCCCAACCGGCCTCACCCGAAGCACGACATCCAACGCCTGTCCGAGTTGGCAACCCAAACTCTCGAGTGAGACGATCTCAAGAACGCCCCGCAGCAACTATGTAATGCTCTCCTTCGTCCTCGCCCCCAACGGGAGCCCCCTGACAACGACCTTCTCTACCCTGCCGGGCACCACGGCGACATCTCACTCCCTCGGTCACTGCCACTTCAACTGCAATGACCCGGCCTCCGAACCACCCAACAAACTCCGTATCTCGGAGCCTCAGAGCCCTCTCGCCAACGCCCTCAACGGAGAAAGCCGTTCCACATCACCCTTAAAGGATGCCTTGGACACGAGCCCCATGTCAGAAGTCGCCAAGAAAAGCGCCCCTTCTCCACCACCCTCTCCAACCAGCACGTTTGAATGGAGCCCAGCAACCGGACAGCACCTCCTCGAATGCCCAAAGCACTGGCACGAAAAGCACCGCAGGGGCTCACGACACGCACGTACCCAATGATCGAGGCCACCGCAGCGAAAGCAGCCCTGGCCGAATGATGAGACCGGCGGCGGCCCACGCCCAGGCCTAGAAGCAGCAGAGATCCGCCATCTACGGCGCCCTTCCACCAAGTGCCACCCTTCACCCGCATCCGAGGCCCAACAAGCAGTCATGCCAGTGGCCGCACCCGAAAGGCCCAGATTTAGTTGTTCGCCGAATCCCCCCTTCGCCAGACGTGTTGCTCCTGGCGGCACCCTTCGGCATCTCCCGAACGCCGCCAAGCTCACCGCACCCAGCCACCCGTGCGTGCTGGCGACCGCGGGAGGAGAAGGGTGTCGCCCCCAGGCCATCCCACACGCCCTCGCGCTAGCAACCACGCTCCTGCGCGCGAAGGCGACTCCATCCGCACACGCACTGGCGACCCCCGCCGCTCGCACGCCGGTAGAGGAACCCCGCATCCCGACTCCCCCGCACGACAGCGCCGCTCCCAGCCGAAACCGCAGGCCCGAGGTCACACCACCAGTCCCCGACCCCTCCGCCCGAGCGACGCGCACACTCCTCCAAACCCTCGCGAACGTGGTTGGAGGCGCGCCCCCAAAATAGCCCTCGCAGCCCTAGGCCTCATCCTTGCTCCATAAGGTGGCCTGGTCACCTTGTGCTTGAGATGAAAGGTGTATTCGTGCAAGAAGCTAAACCATTTAGCATGCTTTTGCTCAAATTTCTTTGGGAATTAAGATAGTCGAGAGCCTCGCAATCAGAATTGAGAATAAATTCATGATGAATAAGATAATGGTGCCAAATTGCCAGTGCTTCAACATTGAGCATAAAATTCAACATTATATGCAGAATATTGTGTGTGTACTTCATTAAGTTTCTCGCTAAAATAGGCTAAAAGTCGTCCCTCTTGAATAAGGACAACACAAATACCAACATGGGGTGTATCACTATCAACCTCAAAATATTTTGGAGAAATCGAGAAGGGCGAGATACCTTGGTGTATGTTATTTGCTGATGATATTGTGTTGATTGATGAGACTATAAATGGAGTAAATGAGAAGCTTGAGTTCTGAAGACATGCATTGAAGACTAAAGGCTTTTATATTAGACTGAATATATGGAGTGCACTTTTGATAGAAGCAATGGTGAAGGAATCGAGGTGAAGATTGGTGATGAAAACATTCAGAAGAGAGACTCTTTTATATACATGGAATCTATTTTGCAACATGATGGGGAAATTGATGGAGATATTACTAATATAATAAATGCATGATGGCTAAAGTGGAGAGGAGCCTCTGTTGTTCTCTGTTCCTTTGAAAATCAAACGAAAGTTCTACAAAGCAGTCGTGAGACCTGCAATGCTTTATGGATCTGAATGTTAGCCTGTAAAATATGGACATGTGCAGAGAATGGCAGCAGCAAAAATGAAAATGCTATGGTAGATGTGTGGACACACGTAAAGATCGGATTTGGAATGATGCAATCAAAATGAAAGTTGGTGTAGCTCCGATCGAGAATAAGATGCGAGAAAATCGCTTAAGGTGGTTTGGCCATTTGCAAATGAGGTCAGATGATGCACTGGTAAGGAGATGCGAGATTTGAGGTGTTGAGCCGACTAAGAGAGGGCGAGGAAGGCCCAAGAAGTGTTGGAAGGAGGTTATACAAAGGGATCTTAGTTTTTTTATATCTAAGCCCGAGAATGATCCAAGATAGATCTGAATGGAGGCAAAAAATCCATGTAGCCGACCCTATTAAATGTGGGAAAAGGCTTTGTTCTTGTTTGTTGTTGTCGCAAGAAGTACGAGAACATGGGATAAAGTCAAAAGATCCTTAATGCGTTGGAAACTTCCCTCGACAGCTGGGGTGCAAGAGAATGCATTCCCATGCAAAAAAAATATGTAATAAGCACAATAATTGAGTTGAAGTTACGGACAAAGCACCTATAGAACGAAGCCAAGCCATGAAGGCTTCAAATCTCATTAATAGCTTTCGGCGATGGCCAAGACTGAATTGTAGTGTGTGGGGATCGATTTTAATTGCCTCGATAGAAATAGTATATCCCAAGAACAACACGGAATCAATAAACAAAGTGCACTTTTTAAGATTATGGTAGAGCTTGTATCCCCTCAATGCATGCAAAACATCTCTCAAGTGTGACAAATGGTCAGGTTGGTCGGTGTTATAGATAAGTAAGTTATCGAAGTAGATGGCGACTAACTTCCCAATGACGAGTCGTAGCACATGATTCATAAAGCGCATGAAGGTACTCGAGGTGCTGGAAATCCCAAAAGTTGTAACCAACCATTCATATAATTCTTCGTGCATCTTATATGTGTCTTCTATTCATCACCAAGTTTAATGTGAACTTGATGATTACTGCTACAAAGATCCATTTTAGAGAAAGCAATGACTCCAGGTATCATGGCAAGCATATCATTAAGTCGGGGAATTGAAAATTGATATTTGATGGTGATTTTGTTAATGGCATGACTATCGACACACATATGCCAAGAGCCATTCTTCATAGGGGAAAGAAGGGAAGGGGACGGCCACAAGGTTCATACTCTTGTGCACGAAGCCCTTGTTCAATAGCTCCAAGACTTGGATTTGCATTTCGGCATGCTTAACAGGACCCATTCGATAGTAGGGAAGGTATGGAAGAGTAACACATGATACTAAGTCCATATGGCATTGAATATCACAAAGTAGTGGTAAACCTTCATGTAAGTCCTTGAACATGACATCAGTAGATTTTGATAGCAAAGTTTGTACTACAAGGAGTACATCCACAGGGCCAGGATGGCTAACATCTTTTCCTATAAAAGCATAAACTACTTGTGCAAAACGTGTAAGATGTTCAAAAGGAGTGAAGTCGATGAGCATGACCGGGTCAGTGATTGTTTTATCATCACAAGATGGTGAGGATGCCATCTGGTGCGGGCTAAGAGCACTACGTTGGGGTGAAGTGTAACTTGAGTTCTACCTAAAAGGAAGGAATATGTGTTATGTCGCCCTTTACTGATAGTATCTCTATCATATCGCCATGGCCTACCAAGAAGGACACATCCATAGGGCAATATAGCACCAAGCCCCATCCTCGTAGATAGGTCCAATAGAAAATTGGATGTGACACTAGAGTTGGACGTGTATTCAGGACCTTCCTTTAAATCATGCCATGTTGTACGACTGGTCCAACAATTGGGTTCGCAAGCCCTGCTTCTGCACCATGTTTTTAGAGACTAAATTCTCGATACCTCATCAATAATCAACGAATAACAACATCCCCTATAGGAGCAAGTGGTATGAAGATGGTAAATAGCAATCAAAGATCTTCATCATCAACATGAGGAGTCAACATGATTTACATGATAGTTTCCGTAGTTCCACTAAGATCGCCCAAGTTTTACTCATGCTCGATGAGTAGGAATAGACCAGAAGACTCTTCTTCAACATCCACACAGTCAAAATCCTCATCTATGTTGTACCTAACCATCGTTGTGAGATGGTCATCAAGAGATTCTTCCTGAATTAAATGTGCACTTGTTCATCTGGATTAGGGTACTCAGCAGCCTGGTGTATAATAGCATCAGAAGCAAGTATCGAGTTCCACATTATGTCGGGAGCCTAAAATTCCGGACCATTATGGACAGGATGAGAAGAGGATTGTCTTGTAGGGGACGAGGAGCTTTAGATGGGAGTTGACAGATACTCCAAAGGTACCTATGGACCAAGGGTTTACATATCGGTTTAGGATATCGTATCAATACCATGTCGATATGATATTTCGTCAAAATTTCGATGACATTTCGCCCATATCGATCATATTTGTGAATAAATGATGAAAACTGTCCTCACATCATCATTTCGCTCGAATTTTCGGTTCCTTGTCGAAACCGAAATTTCACGAAATCCAGTACCTTGCTATGGACAATGGAATAATAAGAGGTTCTGAGGGGAGCAGCAGTTGTTTCTATTGAAGTCTTTCGAGTAGTAAGGTGAACTACCTTAGTTTCAACTTGCAACGCTCTATCCTGTGCAGCATCAACGCTCTTATAATCACACATGCAGACTCATCTTGAATATTGACCCGTAAGATAATGAGAAACTAATTGAACATCATACTCTCGTAAACTTTTCCTAGCCACTAAGGTTTGAAATTCTTGTGTACTCCTTGACCATACGAGTACCCTGTCAAAGATTTTGCAAATAAACATGTTAGAAACTACGAATGCGCAAGCAAATATCAGAGATAAATAATAAACATAATGGAACATAGGGATTTTTATGTGGAACCCTACACCCTAAGGATCAGGATGAAACCACGGGAGAACGCCTCAAAGGGTTGATGTATCTATTGACTTTCTCAACTATTACAAAAGGGTGAGGGGCTTCTTATATAGCCCTCACTGAGTCTCCACATACCATAGATGGTCAATGTGGGACTAAAAACTGGATGTGATAAATGGATTCTGGAGGGATCCATTTACCCATCTCCACATAAGTGGCGCACAACATAGGTACTCCAATATGGCATATAAAAAATTTTGGTAGTATACTTACAGGAGACATTTCTCCTTGAGCTTCGTTTGCATCTTAGACTGTTGGGAAAAATAAATTACTTGATTATTCATGAGACCCCAGGGCTCTCTTATATAGGAGAAAAGCCCTGGGTAAATAGTATGAGAAGTATATAAAGAAGATAAAATAAGAAATAACATCAATGATGTACAGTAATCTCAACACTCCCCCTCAAGCTGGAGCATATATGTCTATCATGCTCAGCTTGAAACAACATCTTTAAAAAAGGCCTCTCGTAAGAGCTTTGGTGAATATAGCAGCAGTCTGATCTCCAGTAGAAACATGAGAGGTGGATATGAGACCCTTCTGGATCATGTCTCAAGTATAGTGGCAATACACCTCTATAAGATTTGTACGTTCATGGAATGCAAGATTATTTGCAATAAAGTGTCGCATGATTGTCATATAGAAGCTGCATAGGAAGAGGTACATCAACAACAAGATCTGTCTAAACCGACCTCACCCACATCATCTTTGTGCTTCCCAAAGCCATAGCCCTGTATTCGAACTCTACACTAGATTTAGCAACCATTATATGCTTCTAACATTTCCATGACACGAGTGAGCTGCCAACAAAAATAGCATAACCAGAAGTAGACTTCTTATCCCTAGGGCATCCTGTATAATCTGCGTCTACACATGATGTTACATCAAGAGAAGTGCCTTTCTTGAATATAAGACCACTACCTGGTGAAGACTTCAAATATCTCAAAATCATATAGACAACATCCATATGAACCTTCCTAGGCTGCTCCATGAACTGGCTCACCTTGCTCACAGCAGAGGATATATCTGGCCCGGTGATGGAAGCATATAGAAGCTTCCCAACCAGCTCTTTGTATCTCCTCTGATCTACCTCCTCAATATCATCATCATATAGTCTCATACTTGGATCCATATGAGTAGTAGCAAGCTTGCACCCTGTCATGCATGTCTCTAGAAGATCATTAGCAAACTTCCTCTGGGTCGTCACAAGACCATGTTGGTTCCTAACGAACTCTAATCCAAGGAAGTATCGAAGATTGCCAAGGTCCTTTGTCACAAACTACTGACCTATGAACTCCTTGGCCACATGAATGCCTTGCTCATCATCACTCGTGATAATAATATCATCAACATAAACGAGAATAGCAACAATACCTCGTTGTGTCCTCTGAACAAAAAGTAAGTGATCCACATTGGACCGAGCAAACCCCTGATGCTTTATCAACTCTGAAAAGGTACCAAACTTTGGGACTCTGCTTCAGGTCGTAGATCGCCTTGTGGAGCCAACACATCTTATGAGACTCCCCCTCAGCAGCAAACCCTGGCGGCAGCTGCATCTAAACATCCTCCTGTAGATCTCCATATAGAAACGCATTCTTCACATCAAGCTGATAAAGAGGTCAATCTCGTGAAACAGCAACTGATAGGAGAATGCACAATGTCGAGTGTCTGGCCACAAGAGAGGACACATCATGATAGTCCACTCCATAAGTCTGGGTGAATCCACGTGCTACAAGACGTGCCTTATAGCGATCCACACTGCAATCTACTCGTTGCTTTACTGTAAAGATCTATTTGCACCCCACAACAGACGCACTTGGACGGGTAGAAACAACACTCCATGTACCATGAAACTGCAAAGCAACCATCTCCTCCTCCATGGCAAGTCGCCAACTGTTATCATGTATGGCCTCCTGATTTGTCCGTGAAATAGTAACATCTAGGAGGCCCATAACAAACCTCACATACTCATCTGAAAGATGTCCCAAGGAAACATGCGCAGTTAGAGGTATGTTGCACACTTGTGACGTGGCTTCCTCAAGGCAATAGGTACATCAAGGTCATTTGTCAGTCTGTTCTCTGGGACCAGCACCTCCTGTGTATTATCAAGTGGATCAAGCATAGCACCAGTGCCATCAGTAGAAACAATGTGTTCATTACATACCTGGGGTGTGCTGGACGACGGGGAAGGCACAGGAGCAGAGGGGCAAGTAGAAGACCTGCGAATGTAAAACATAGGTAGGAACTGGGTTAAGGTAGACGGAGGTGGAGGTGGAGGTGGCGGAGGCGGTGGAGGTGGAGGTGACCTAGACTCAACATGAGGAGATGGTGGAGGAGATAGCAGAGGTGGAGGAGCAAAGATATCCTCACCAGAGTCAGCATTAGACAACCTAACACTTGTAGGAGAAAAATACGCAATACACTTAAAAAAATGTGGCATCAACACTAACATATTATTTTCCCCCAACAGGATCAAAACATCTATACCCTTTTTGGGTACGAGAATAACCAACGAACACACATTTGGCAGCTCTAGGAGAGAGCTTGTCATGACCTGGAGTAAAATTGTGGACAAAAGACACAGAACCAAATACCCCGGGAGTAAGGGAGAATAAGTCATTCTCAGGAAATGCAATCAAGAAAGGAACTTTTTCTCCAAGGATAGTAGAAGGCATGTGGTTCATCAAGTAACAAGCAGTGAGAACTGCATCCCCCAAAATGAATGAGGATCTCGACTCTAAATCAAAAGAGTCCTCGTGACATCCAAAAGATGACGGTGTTTGCGTTCAGCAACACCATTCTGCTGTGAAGTATAAGCACACAAAGTTTTATGAATGTTAGATATTGCAGAAGATTTCTTTCTTTATATTGTAACCCCACGAGGGCTTTTATGTTAAGAGAATATTCTATGTGACTATTTTTCAAGAGAATATTCTATAGAGAATATTCTATATTCTATAAAGAATATTCTATAGAATATTCTCCTTTGAGCCCTCTAGGGTTTAATCCTATATAAGGACCCTTAGACCTCTTGAATAAACAACAAATCATCTTTTCTTATCATTCTTTCACATGGTATCAGAGCAGCGGTTCTAGGCCGGTGTTCTGACCTAATCACCCCTCCGCAACCGCTAGCCCTCAAGGTTTATCTACAGACACATGCCGCCTCGGGTCTCTGCACCTCCTGCCTTAGGCCCCCGCTGCCTCGGTTGAGGGTCGCCAAGCTGATCTAGGGCAGCCAGATTGCACCGTCAGGCCGGCCAGGCCCGCCTCGCGCCTCCTCGTGCTGTCAGGCACCTCCGCCAGCCCTCCCAAGGCCTCCTTGCGCCGCCAGGCCCCCTCTTGTGCCATCAAACGATCATTTGCCTCATCCTTCTTATTCCTTGATGAGGGTGTAGATAATTGATGATAAATTGAGGCAAGATATACTCTCTAGGTCACTTTTTCTTGACTTAAGCCGCCACGATGACGTCTGTCGAGATCAAGCCCACGTACCCTACTTCTTCTTTGCTGGTACAGGAACTTCTATCAAGTTAAAGGGCTTCGAAAATTATGTTCTATGGTCTCGATCTTTCAAAGTGTTAGTTGGTGGCCAGCGCAAGAGCTACGTTCTTACAAAAGTTCCACCTATGGAAACTGATAAGGACTATGAAACTTGGTTTGTTGATAATTGTCAGGTTATCACTTGGATGACGAACAGTATCGATCCAAACATTGCTGCGAATCTTCTTTACAAAGACACCGCTAAGGCAATGTGGGAAAACCTTGAGCGTACATATTCTCATAAGACGACTAAGTCTCGTCTGTCAGACATATACACAAGGATTTTGTCTGCTACTCAGGGAGAATCAAGTATTATCGAATACTACAGGCTTCTTACAAGCCTTTTTGAGGAACTCCTTATTTTTCAACATGCATGTTGTGATAAGCAAGTAGGAGAATGTGCTGAATGGCAGGTTTACAGATTTCTCTCGGGGTTAAATCCAAAATATAAGCCTGTGAAAGATCAATTTCTGATGGCTGATACTCTACCTACTCTTGAGACCATCTTCAGATGCTTACAGGCACTGTTGTAAAAGTCGGCCGACTAGGCCGATTAGTCGGCCCGACTAGTCTAGTAGGTGGGGTAGCCGACTCGACTAGGCCTAGTCGACCCTTAGTCGGTCAACCCGACTAATCGGGGCGACTAGTCCGACTAGTCGCCCGACTACAAGGCCGACTTTTACATAGAGATTTTTTAGTTTTTTAGTTTTTTGATTTTTCTAAAAGCAAATTTATTCTAATATGGTTAATGTTATATTTAAAGATAATTACTTCTTTTATTTCATTATGATAGTATAGAAAATATACAAAATAAATACAAATACATAAGAATATGTGTATAAAAATTGATTTATATATTTAAAATAATTTAAAAATTCAAAACCGACTAATAGCCGACTAAATCCGATTAGTCGCCCGACTGCCGATTAATCCTTAGTCAGTGACCCTACCGACCGAGTACCGACTACCGCTTTCTGCAACCTTGCTTACAGGAGCTAGAGGCTCCAATTCAGCACTCTACCACCCACACCTCTACAGAGACGATTGCCCACTATACCTCCTCAGGATACAGAGGGCATCATAACTATCAAGGAGGACGGGGACGTGACTCAGGGTGTAGACGTGGTCGTGAATCTGGACGCGGTCGTGACTCTGGACGCGGACGCGATCGTGGACGTGGTCGTGATTCTTCTGCTCGGTATCCAGCATGTGTACACTGTGGACGCTAGAATCACCCTTCTGATCGCTGTTGGGCAACGTTTGGGATGCAACCTAATGCTAAGAATGCCTATGATGAAGTATCGTATGATGCAACTGCAGAAACATCTACTCAGCAAACCAACGAGGCACAAACCACATTCATTGCTTCTG
This sequence comes from Ottelia alismoides, assembly GCA_037367405.1. NCBI lineage: Eukaryota > Viridiplantae > Streptophyta > Magnoliopsida > Alismatales > Hydrocharitaceae > Ottelia > Ottelia alismoides. Next base: position 160,003 of record JAZKJV010000829.1, read on the forward strand.
AATATGCTCGCCTACGACAATTGTTACAAGAATCTAGTCCTTCTAATAATAATGCTTCTGCCCCTACCGCTAGCCTGGCTACTACCTCAGGTACATTAGCAAACTCGGTCTCTGCCTCTAAGCATGCATGGATTATTGATTCTAGAGCCTCTACCCATCTGAAGGGAGAAGTAAGTTTGCTAACCTCCTCCCAGCCGTCTTCCTCTGTGAAGACTGTTCGGGTTGCTAATGGGGATCATTCTCCAGTGACTGATGTTGGTATTGTCAACTTTTCTTCCAAGATGCATCTGACAGATGTTCATTGTGCCCCTGCTTTTCCTCTCAGCCTTCTATCAGTACAGAAGCTATGTCGTCAGCTTAACTGTCGTGTTACTTTTGATGGGGTTTGTTGTTATTTTCAGAACATCAGGACGAGGAAGATTTTTGATGGGGGTCATAAGAGGAACGGCCTCTATTACCTCGACATCCCTTCTGATTCAAACTTTGCTGGTGCAGTCTCCATCTTTGAAGATCCTTTTTAGTGGCACCTTCGTCTTGGTCACCCTTCTGCTAAAGCTCTCTCGATGATGTTCCATGAACTTTCTATGCTGAAACCCTTTGAGTGTGAAGCATGTCAGTTCGGGAAACATCATCGAGCATCCTTTCCTGCACGAACTGAGCCTCGCCGTCGTACTCCTTTTGCACTTGTTCACTGTGATATCTGGGGACCCTGTCCGGTCCAAAGCCTAAGTGGTCATAAATATTTCGTTGTCTTTGTGGATGACTACAGTCGATCATCTTGAGTTTTCCTGTTAAAGGAACGTTCAGAAATTAACAATATTATCAAGAATTTCTTTTACTATGTCAAAAACATCTTCTCCACTACTGTCAAAATATTTCATTCTGATAATGCATTGGAATTTACACAAAATGATTTGACATCCTTCTTTGCTTCCCAGGGTGTTATCCATAAAACCTCTTGCCCATATACCTCCCAACAGAATGGGGTAGCCGAAAGGAAACTTCGACATCTCCTCGGCATTGCCCGTTCTCTTCTTACCCAAATGAAGGTCCCCAAAACCTATTGGGGAGATGTTATTCTCATTGTTGTCCATCTCATCAACAGAGTTCCCTCTGTCTCCCTAAATGGCTCCACACCCTTTGCCTTATTGTATCCAAATGACTCGTCATTTCCTCTACCTCTGCGGATTTTTGGATGCACCGCCTTTGTTCACAACTTTCATACTGCAGACAAATTATCGTCACGTGCAATTAAATGTGTTTTTCTGGGTTATTCCCAAACAAAGAAAGGGTATAGATGCTATGATCCTTGTGGTAAACGCTATTATATATCAGCCGATGTCACCTTTTTCGAACAAACTCACTTCTTCAATCAAGATGTGTCTGGCATACCATTAGAACTTCCTCCTCCACCAATTGTCTATAAAAGAAAACATGTGTCCCCTCTTGTTCATGGTCCTCTACTTGCTCCTTTGTTGCAGGAAAATATGCCATCTTCAAGTGCCCCCACCAACACTACTCCGGATGATCCTCAGGAGCTTCCCATTGCCCTACACAGAACAAAGAGGCAATGCACTATTCATCCTATGTCTAATTTCACATTAACGGATAGCCTATCATATTCTGATAAAAGATATGCAGATGCTCTTGTGACAATCTCTGTTCCAAGAGGCTATCACAGTGCATTACAGGACCACGGGTGGCGACAAGCTATGAATGAAGAAATGGATGCTCTCAATTCAAGAGGAACATGGGATCTAGTTCAGTGTCCCGAAGGTGTCAGGCATGTTGCCTGCAAATGGGTCTTTACTACGAAACATTCTCCAGATGGTTCTATTGACAGACTGAAAGCAAGACTTGTGGCAAAATGTTTTACACAGACATATGGAGTTGATTACTTCGAGACTTTTTCACCTGTTGTCGGGATGGGGTCTATTCGCACTATCCTCTCTGTGGCCGTGAACAAAGGATGGCCTATTTTTCAACATGATGTCAAGAATGCATTTCTATATGGTGATCTTGAGGAAGAGGTTTACATGATGCAACCTCCAGGTTACGAAGTTGAGGAGAAGTATGTTGCCGACTTCGCAAAGTAATTTATGGTCTAAAGCAAAGTCCAAGGGCATGGTTTAACAGACTTAGTTCAGAGATTAGCACTCTGGGTTTTCAGAGAACTACATCTGACCATTATATCTTTTCAGAAAACAATCAACAGGTATTGTCATACTAGCTGTATATGTGGATGACATGGTTGTTACAGGTAACGATGATAAAGGAGTGCTAGAAGTGAAGGCTTTTCTGTAAAAGGTTTTTGTCACCAAGGATCTGGGGCAACTTCGTTATTTTCTGAGTATAGAAGTCTTACGCACCAAGAAGGGGCTTCATATGTCACAAAGAAAGTACTGCTTAGATATACTAACTGAGGCAAGACTACTTGGGTGCAAGCCCTCTAGCATACCTACAGAACCAAAGAAACATTCTACACCAGATGATCCTGCCTTTGAAGATACTACAAGATATAGAAGCCGGGTTGGCAAACTTTTGTACCTTGCTGTTACTAGGCCAGACATATCATATGTTGTGAACAGAGCTAGCCAACACATGGAGAAACCATGCTGCAGCCACTGGCAAGATGTTCTTCAGATCCTTCGCTACCTGAAGGAATCCCCTGGACGTGGTCTATTCTATGGGGCGAATGGATACACTAAGGTTGTTGTTTATGCTGATGTTGATTATGCAAGCTCACTTGAGGACCGTCGTTCTACGACGAGCTATACGACGATGGTAGGAGGTATCCTTGTTAGTTGGAGGAGCAAGAAGCAGACGGTGGTTTCCCAATCCAGTGCAGAGGCAGAATATAGGGCAATGGCCCAAGCCACATGCGAAATTACCTGATTATTGTCTCTTTTGCAAGAACCCAATATTGTTATCACTACTCATGTTCCTCTATACTGTGATAACAAATATGCCACTTATATTGCTACAAATATTGTGTTCCATGAGAGGACCAAACACATTGAGATCGACTGTCATTTTGTTCGTGATGTTGTACGAGAAGGCAAGATTTCTCCACCACATATCTCAACAGATCTTCAGCTTGCGGACATATTCACAAAGGCCTTATCAAAGAAGCACTTTTCCTGGATATCTTCCAAGTTGGGCAGGATCGATGGATATGCTCCAACTTGAGGGGGAGTATTAGAGATTGCAGAAGATTCTTTCTTTATATTGTAACCCCACGAGGGCTTTTATGTTAAGAGAATATTCCATGTGGCTATTTGTCAAGAGAATATTCTATAGAGAATATTCTACATTCTATAAAGTATATTCTATAGAATATTCTCCTTTGAGCCCTCTAGGGTTTAGTCCTATATAAGGACCCCTAGACCTCTTGAATAAACAACAAATCATCTTTTCTTATCATTCTTTCACAATGAACAACACCAATAGATCTGAGGAAGTCCGACAACTGTAAAGTAGAAAACTCCAAAGAATTGTCAGTGCGAATAAATTTCACATTAGCTGGAAAAAAAAGTTCTTGATCTCAATAAGAAAAGATTTAATCACAGGACCAGCTTCATACTTATTATTTAACAGGAAAACCCAAGATAATCTAGAGAAATCATCCACAGCAACCATATAGAACCGATGTCCCTGATGATCGGGAACATGACTAGGACCCCATATAACAAAATGAAGCAACTCAAACAGCTGACTAAACGACTCTGGTGACTCGAAAACAAGGAGTGATGGTGCTTCCCAAGCTAACATGCCTCACACTCCAAGGAAGTACGAGTAGAGATCTTTGGGAGGACATGACATAACTTATGCAGAGGAAGGTGTGTAAAGCAGAGATGCCACATGAAAGTTGAAACAAAACCAGACAGGATAGTAGCAGCACCAGCACACGGAGGTTGGACAAGTCTGTAAAGTCCTCTCTGCTCACGGCAACATCCAATCACCCTTCCCGTGAGTATGTCCTGAAACACAAGAGAAGAAAGATCAAATATGGCACGACAATTTAAATCTTCTGTAATCTGGCTAATAGACAAAAGATTCATCAGAAATGCTGAAGCATGTAAGACATTCTGCGAACGCATCGAGAGAGCTAGAACAATCTCCCTCTGTCCAACAATGGGTAGATGAACCCTGTTGGCAATCACCACTGATCTACCAGGAGGGATAGACATATAAGAAATAAATTGTGCTCGATCGCCACACATATGATGAGATGCTCCAGAGTCCATGATCCAATCAAAGAAATATGGACTGCTACTATTGGTAAGGGCATAAGCAATACCTGATGAGCTCGAAGAGGCTCTAGCAGCATGTGCGACATATGAAGACCCAGCAGTCGAAGTAGTAGGAGTAGTTATCATCTCACATAGTCTTGAAACAAAATCATCGAAGCGTACATCATGAACCGAAGCAGGAGTAGAAGTAGGCTCGGTCTGCTCAGCAACTCGGATAGACGTAGGATACACATGCTTATGATAGCATGTCTCCTCAGAATGATCAGGACGATGGCAATGTGAACATGGACCTCGCTGACGTCCTCCTCCTCGACCACGTAGTCTTCGGCCACGAAATTGTGAGGTACCCCTCTGCCACAAGAGGATGCCACAACAGAGGGAGTCTGAGCCACACTAGTAGATGAAGTAGTAATTATGCTCAGCCTCTTGTAAACCTCCTCCATTGGAGGTATCGTCTTTCTAGTAAGTAGTTGAGTATGTGATGCGTCACACTCAAAGTCAATAGATGACAGAAATACTCTAGTCATAGTAGCATTCCTATATGTATGTTGTTGCTCGGTGCTAGTAGTAGGCATGAAGCTATGCAGACGCTCAAACATGCCTCTAAGATGCGAGAAGTGTGCATGAAGAGGTCGATCATTCTGCTTGGTCAAAAAAATATCAAACTGCAACTGTAGAATTTTGCTCTCATTCTTTGCCTGCCCATACATGTCTGCTAAGATATCCCACATAGCCCAAGTTGTGGGTTGATTGACAATATCATTGGCAATCTCCGTGGTGAGCATCCCGGAGAGCCAAATGCAAGCATAGGCATCATCTTGCTGCCAAGAAGCATTAGCCCTAGTCTTGTCCTCCGGCTCTGGATCTGTCAAAATGTGCTCCTTGTTATGGCACTACATCAGGGTGCGAAGCTGCATGGACCACAATTCGTAGTTGGTCACATCCATCTTCACGATGAGAGCCGGGCCCTTGAAGGCATCGGACGATGAAAAAACATCACCCTTGTTCTCTGACATGATAGCAAGAACGTCGATATTCGGAACAAAACTGATAAGTAGACTGCTCTGAATGAGTCTATACAATCATATATAGAGGATTGGTTGTATCTGTAGACTCATATAACCATCCTCATCTCTTGTTATTGAAGGCTAAAGTCGGAAGTTGTGATTTATATGTTGAAAATCACGAAAGAACCAAGCAAAATCTACTATGTGCAGGGGTGATGCACAAGAGCGCAAGGGCGTTGTGTGCAGGTGCATGGTGTTGTGCGCAGATGTGCATAGGGGCAATGCAGGAGCGTCGTGGGTAGAGGCGCGATGCGCTTGTAGCGTAGGGGCACGTGGGTGGGGGCGCGGAAGATCACCAAGGGGTGTGCACGTACGCTGAAGGGCGCCGTGGCAGGCGGGTGCGTGGAGGGAGGGAACCCACAGGCGACGTGGGAAGTGTGGTGCCTGCCGGCAACAGTGCGGGAGGGGGGTCCACGTGTAGGGTTAGGGTTAGGGTGGGATACAGGAACCCCGGTCTAAGATCGTTGCTTCGATACCATGTAGGGAAAAATAAATCACTTGATTATTCATGAGACCTCGGGGCTCTCTTATATAGGAGAAAAGTCTTTGGTAAATAGCATGAGAGGTATATAAAGAAGATAAAATAAGAAATAACAACAAAGATGTATAGTAATCTCAACATAGACCAAGATCAAATTTTGATATGACTTGTGCAATGACACTCACCTTGTATATGCTTCCATTAAAGTAGAGCATAGCCCTTGAGTTTGAGCATGACGAATTGAATCTTCCTCTCACAGGGTTTTTTTAAGAAATAAGTAAGGTCGTTCATCCATTAAAAGAAAATATCAAGGTCGTGACACCCATCGAAATCCAGAACATCAATGCAAATGCGGGGATCCCAGCCATTATCTTGTCCAAGAGTTAAATTATCAGGTTCATCTTGTAATTCAAGTTAGATTGTCATGTTTATCTTTAATTCTCCTGCAAATGAGTTTGATTCTACATCAGAGATGGAGCTATTTGATTCGGAAGGAGATGAGGAACTTGAGCGATAACCATGACAACACCGAGGAGAGTGACTACTTGAGGATCGACTAGATTCTCGAAGATGCTCTCTGCCGATCCTATCCATGAAGGTAGCCATTTGACTTCTCAAAACACTAATAGCCGAAGAGTATAATTCAAGCGTCAAAAGTCTTGTGTCTTCTCTATTTTTTTACAACACAACAAACTCGGAAATGGAAGATGTCAAAGCAACTTACTTGCAAAACAAAGGATGGTGAAAAAAATAAGTATTTTTTTTTGCAAATGTAAGGAATACAGTGTTAACCAACCCTTCTTTTAGTGAAACGGGAAGTAGCGCCGTTACTCTGAGTCTTTTCGACGAGAGTGTAGGCGTAGCCAAATAGATTCTCCTGAAACGATCGGCAGAGCCGAACACTTCTCACAAGATGGATGGCAAGCCATAAAATTCACAATATGAGTAGACAGCACATAGCAGTTTTGTTGAGCGAAACACTTAGCAAGGAAAGAGGTTCGGCAGTACTGAACACTAAAGACTATCGAATATTTACAATAACCAAACACAAGCTTCCCCAAGCATATATGGAAGTACAATACACAAGAGTATCTCTTGATTGAAACGCAAATGAAAAAAATCAAGCGATAATTTTGTTTTGAAAACGATGGATGGAACACAGTTGAAGAATATGGCAAATTGGTGAGTAAAATATAGTGGATAATTCTTTTTTGTGATTCATCTAGGCCAAACAAACAATTGTACACACATGAACGTCACAACCTGATGCCAGTTGATGTAAACCAAGAACCCATGAGACTACTAACTAAATGTATGGATATGCAAACAAGATGCAAGTTGTAATTTACCAACTAAATGTTTGATCAACACACTCGATACAATGCTGGTGGGGTTTACCTTCCCCGTAAATGCCAAACAGAACTAGCAATCAAATTGGGGTTGGGAATACTGGCCGTAGGACAAGAGAAAGAATTTAACATGCAGAGATCATAAATAAATCATAATAGCAATCAAATAAATGGCCAAATAGATAGACCAATATATCAGAAACCTTTCCAGTTTTAAGAGAAATAAATGGCAGAATTTTGAAGATAAAGACTACAGAATTTTAATATGACGAGGAAAATTCGTGTGGGGGTAAGTTGTTAATCATATTCACCCTATGCGGTCTGAATTATTTTTTTTTATTAAGTACCGTAGATAAGCCGCCTCTTGAAGAGGCGGCTTTGGTTAAGTAAGAGCCGCCTCTTGAAGAGCCGGCTTTAGACCAAAGCCGCCTCTTGAAGAGGCGGCTTTGTCGGGCAATAAACCCCCGCGCCCGGCCAGTGCCTCCCCCACGCGAACAGAGTGCCTCCCTCCGCCTGCGACCTCTCTCCCTCCGCCAAGCCCTCCTGTGACCTCCAAGCGGCCTCGGGCTCCCCCTCCCGCCGCCGTACGCTCTCCGGTCATTTTGCCAACGTCCGTTGGCCCCATTTCCGATATTCATCTCCTTCTCCACCTCAAGGAAGGTATGATTTGTCTATGGTTTAGGGTTTTGGCACATGTTTAGGGTTTAAATAATTGTTTGAAATATTTTCTTCACTCTAATACATTGATGTCGACGTAATGGTATGTAGGATGTCTCGAGAAGTTCGTTGTTTCTGTCACTGTGGGGGTACAATATCGAAGTCTAGTAAGGACGTGACCTACGTAGGAGGTCATATGAAAACCATCAAAATCGGTCACGAAATGTCATTTTTGGGACTGATTGAGCACATTAAGTCCGTATTCAGGTTGGATTTAGCTCAAGGACTTGAGTTACAGGTCTTTCATAAAATGTCCCAAGATGGAGCAAGTTTTTATATTGGGTGTGTCGAGTATGATGATGATGTCCGAGAGATTGTCGAATATGCTGAGGAGATGGGTGCTGCATATCGGCCCGTGATATTTACTGTCGCTGTTTCTATACCCGGATCTGCACCTCCAGTTTTTGTACCACAATGTGGATCCGCACCTCCAGTTTCTGTACCACAATGTGGATCCGTACCTCCAGTTTCTGTACCACAATGTGGATCCGTACCTCCAGTTTCTGCTCCCGTGGTAGACATGGATCCATTTAATGATCCGGAACTGGACAGGTTAATGGAGCCCTCACCACAGAATACGGATGATGAGATGGAAAATGATGACAATGAGGAGGAGGATCATCATCTTGGAACCCGTATTGTTTCTGATATTCCATTTTTGAACATGAGAGGTGGTGATGGCTATATTCTGAATGGTGAAGATTGCATGAATTCTGATGATGGGATCAGTCTGTCTAACGAGTTGAAAAATGGCATGTTTTTCAAATGCAAAGCCGATTTGGTGTTCGCCGTGAAAGTTTTCCACATTAAACGTCATTACAACTTCACGGTACTGGAATCTGATAAGAAGGTGTGGGATATACACTGCAGCGAACGAGCTAGAGGTTGTTCTTGGAGATTGTGTGGTCATCGTAGACCAATAGATGGACAGTTTGTTGTCTCAATGGTTGAGAAGCCGCATACTTGCTTGAACCGTGTTGTTAATCAAGACCATCCTCAGTTGGATTGCAACTTCATGGCTGTAAGATTCTTGAATCAAATTAAGATTTCTCCTTCAGTCAAGGTTTCTTATCTTCAGACATCTATTCAAGATGATTTTGGCTTCCATGTGAGTAGAAGAAGGGTCTGGGACGCAAGAAGGAAAGGCATTGAGATGGTATACGGCGATTGGAAGAAATCTTACAATGAACTTCCGTATCTTTTTAGGGCCTTTGAGCAAGCTATTCCTGGTTCGGTTACAGATATTGACACAACAACAGTTGACCAAGGGGAGCTATTTGAGAGGGCCTTCTGGGCATTTGGTCCTTGTATTGAGGCTTTCAGGCACTGCAGGCCTATTGTTAGTGTTGATGGTACACACATGTATGGAAGGTATAAACAGAAGATCCTTATTGCTTGCTCAAGCGATGCAGCTAACCACATTTTACCATTGGCTTTTGCTTTTGTCAACGAGGAGGATGGCCCTAGTTGGGCGTGGTTTCTGGAGAGGCTACGTTTGCATGTTTTCCGTGATCGTGTTGGACCAATATGTTTGTTATCTGACCGTGCTCCTGGGTTACGTGCTGCACTCAGATACCCAGAGGTTCAATTTGTTCCACCATACGTACACTGGCGCTTCTGTCTCCGACATGTGGGTAGTAATTTCAATGATGCCCACAAAAATCAAACTCTAAAGCGTATGGTCATAAGGGCGGGAAAAGTCTATTCCCAAGCAAAATGGCAATCTTACATGGACAAGCTGAAGGAATGCGACGAGAATGCTGCAAAGTGGTTTGACACACATGATTGTCCAAAGGAACGTTGGACAATTGCATTCGATGGTGGCTATAGATTTGGTTACACAACCACAAATTTTTCTGAGAGCTACAATGCTGTTCTTAAGGATGCAAGAAGTCTACCAGTTGCGGCATTGGTTTTGAAGACGTACTACAACTGCATTAGCTACTTCTGTGACCGTCACGACGAGGCGCGTAATTGTATTTTACGGGATGAGAAATATACCAAATACGCGCATGACATGTTGAAGCGTTGGATCGATAGAAGTAATGGCCACCGTTGTTTTCGCATACAAGGAGCACCCTTGCACATGTATGAGGTTGTCACAGGACAACGCATGACACAATTCGGTCTAAAAGGTGGAAAGAAACAAACTGTCTTGGTTAGTGATGCATCACAACTCGAGGAGATTGTTCGACTTTGCGATGATGGTTCACCACGTATTAGAGAACTTGCTGCTGAAGCAAGTTCTAGGATACGTGACTCTATACAACGACAGTTCCGAGATGGACCTACAGATGAGCATTCACAGGAAGACGCCGATGCAGAAGGTACATCTCATCCCCGTTCACGTGTTCGAGGACGTGGACGGGGACGTGGTAAACAACAAAGGGGAGAGAGGCCTTCTGGCGAGGGAGATGTCCCAGTGGATACACAACAACCCCCTCAGTCTGGCATAGAATTTGAGACCCCAATTCCTGAGTGTGGGACATCTAGACAGCCTACAACGCCGCCTGCACCACGGAGGGATCGAGCGGAGCACAATGCAGGACCTTCACATCATTCACCCCTCCCGTTGTCCTTTGGAGTTGAAGGACCCGAGATGACCAACATCGACGACATAGATCGCAACAGTCAACTGCATGGATTTGACCCAAGACCACCGGAGACCACCATGGCGGATGAAAAACCTGTCAAATTACAATACAAAAGGAGGAGGAAGCGTAGACCATAGAATGTGATGTTGCCATTTTTTTGTAATGTAAACCAAGCATGTAAATGTGTTTGCAACTATGATCAAGTTACTTTCTATGAATCTCACTATTGTCTTTACTTCACTATTGTCTATGAATCTTATCTTTAAAAGTTGTTCTAATATCATATTTGCTATTACATACTGTGCATGACGTTCACTTCGCCAACGTATCAATTCCATAAAAAAAAGAGGGGAAGCAGCAGCTCTGCGAGTAGCAGAGCTGCTGCTTCCCCCCCTTTTTTAAGGTTCTGGCGCAAAGCCGTCTCTTCAAGAGGCGGCTTCTCTAAGAGCCGCCTCTTCAAGAGGCGGCTTTGGTCTAAAGCCGCCTCTTCAAGACGCGGCTCTTACTTAACCAAAGCCGCCTCTTCAAGAGGCGGCTTATCTACGGTACCTAATAAAAAAAATAATTCATACCGCATAGGGTGAATATGATTACCAACTTACCCCCCACACGAATTTTCCTCTTAATATGACAGAAGAACCAGGACTCCGAAACAAATGTCACTAAAATAAATAAATAAATAAAACTGTCTCGAACAGGACTCCATGACCAAAATAAGTAGCACGACCGAAACCTAAGGTCTTGAGGATAGCATGGAAGGAGGAAACGGCGCCCAACGAAAGGAGCTGCTGCGCTGCAGATGGCCAATGGAGGTTGATTTCTATGGGAGGTTGGCATCGCAGGTGGTTGTTGTTGGGTGGGAAACTAAAGGTGGTGGTGCAGGTGGTTGCTAGATTTAGGGCTAAAAGGAGATGAGGAGAAGAGAAAGGGGGGAAGGGAGAAAACGATGGAGTTAGGGGAAAAGTTGGGGAAGGGAGAGAATCCCGGAATATTGAAGAGAAGAAGGAATGGCAAAGGGGAGTTGTCCGGGTGGGAAGAGAAGCGGAGGAAGAGAAGAGGGTTGTGAGGGGAAACGCAGGGACCCATGAGCAGTCAAGTTTCACTTTAGGTCGCTCCTTCGCTCCCCCTGCCATCCTCATTCATAACATGAGGCCGCACCACTAAATTGCCAAAAAAAAATATAAATTACATGGGTTGCACCACTAAATTTTTATACACAAAAGGAAACAATACAAACTTCATTTAGGCTCCTTAAAAAATAAAACAACTACGAGGAGACTCTTGGTTTTGCTGAAATTTTCATTTGGACCCTTAGGTACAGCCCTGAACTATATCACTTTCATTCTTGGTGAAGCTATATCTCAGAAAAGATGAGATAAAGAAATTCGCATGAGCGACTAAAAAAATAAGGATAACAAATTCCATTCACAAAATACACTACATCTTCATACCGGCTCCACGCGTAAACGTAACTCGTTGCCTGAGTAGACAAAGTGTTTACTGTCACTTGGAATCATGTAGCTTTTGAAGCCCTGAAAGATGTGTGTGGCAAGTGGCATCTGAGTTAAACCACTAGGTACACCAAAAAAAGTTTAATTCAGCTTATCGCAGACAAGACAAAGTTTCGACATTTATTTTCCTTCTCATTCTTGGGACCATTTTTCTGGCGGGTGCAGCCACTTTCTCGATGGTGGTTGTTGTATCCTATCGAGGTTTAAAGGGAAGATAAGATGGTGGATTGCTTTTCCCAATCCCATAAACGTCCTTTTTGACTTTTGCAGTTCCAACTATAATATCCAATCAAACCTCCATATGGTTTTTATTGATTTGGAGAAGGCTTATGATTCTGTCTCATGTGAGATATTGTGGAGAGTTTTGAAGAAGAGACATGTACATGTCCTATACATTAACCTCATAAAGGATATGTATGGTAAGGTTTTATCTTGTGTAAGGATTCGGTCTGAGAAGACTGACTATTTTGACATCAACATTGGTTTAAATCAAGGTTCAGCTTTGAGTTCATTTACTTTTACTTTGATCATGGATGAGTTGACAAGTCACATTCAGGATGAGTTACCTTGGTGTATGTTATTTGATGATGATATTGTGTTGATTGATGAGACTAGAGATGGAGTACATGAGAATCTTGAGGTCTGGAGACATGCATTGGAGACTTAAGGATTTCGTATAAGTAGGGCTAAGACTGAATATATGAAGTGCACCTTTGATGGAAGCAATGGTGAAAGAATTGATGTGAAGATTGGTGACGATAACATTCGGAAGAGAGATTCTTTTAGATACTTGGGATCTATTATGCAACATGATGGGGAAATTGATGGAGATGTTACTAATATAATAAATGTAGGCTGGCTAAAGTGGAGAGGAGTCTCTGTTGTTTTCTGTGATAGGAAAATTCCTTTAAAAATCAAAGGAAACTTTTATAAAGCAATCGTAAGACCAAATATTAGCTTGTGAACCATAGACATGTGTAGAGAATGACTGCAGCAAAAATGAAAATGCTAAGGTGGATGTGTGGACACACACTTAAAGATCGGATACAGAATGATGCAATCAGAAAAAAGTTGATGTAACTCCGATCGAGGATAAAATGCGAGAAAACCTCTTAAGAATGGCTTGGTCATTTGCAAAGGTCAGTCGATGCACCAGTTAAGAGATGCGAGTCTTGGGATGTTGATTTGGCTAAGAGAGGGCAAGGATGGCCCAAGAAGTGTTAGAATGAGACTATACAAAGGGATCTTAGTTTTTTGGATGTAAGCCCGAGATTGACCCAAGATAGATCTGAATGGAGGCAAAGAATCCGTGTAGTCGACCCTACTTAATTGTGGGAAAAGACGTTGATGTTGTTGTTGTTGTAACTCCTGATTTCGCTCTAAACAAACTATATGCATTTCGTGTAACATCCGAAATCCGCCAAACCCGAAACCGACCCGATTAGCGTCCGATTAATCCAATAAAGTTGTTTGTCAATGTCAAACAACCTAAAACGATCAACTGATCGTGAATCAAAAATCGTTCAGACGAAATCGATCAAAAATCGGTCGCATCGTAATGCGTGCACGAAAAAGCCGCGACGCAAATTCAGAAATCGTAAAACGAACCGAGACCGTCATTATATCCGATTAGACGAAACAAGACCAACGGAATCGACCGTACGTCGATCGGAGGTCGTTTCGTATTTTAAATCGTAAAAATTTAAATCCCAAACGAAACCATATCTCGGAAAATTTCGGGCATCCAAACTCGATCGGAAGTATAGCATATTATACTCATATTGACCGTCATTTTGAGACGATCAATTTAAGATATTGCGTGTCAAAATCTGAGGCCCGAGGCATAAATACGGTCAATCTTAAGTATTTCAAACAAATTGAGTTTTAAAAAAATAAAATTTTAAAAAATTTTTCTCTCTGTACAGACTGTACAGGACGGCAGATGGAAACTCTTTCTCCACTTAGCTTCCCCATTATTCCACATGTCAACCCAACCTTTGCCCTTTTTCCTTATAAATAGCATCACCCCACCTTCTAAACTACTCCCCATTCCAGCCGTAACTTCTGATTCCCTTGCCAATTCTCCTATTTTCTTCTCAAAATCTCCCATTCTCCCAGCCGATTGGAGCACAGTCTTTCCCGATTTAATTCTGCTGGAGTGGCTGCTTGGAAACAACCGTTTCAGAGGCTTGGATTGCTGCTACAAACAATCACATGTGTTGCTATCAACAGCAACAATAGCAGCTGCCACTTCCTAAAAATTTCAAAAACAAAGGGTACAACTCTTCTTCCTATTTCTTCTCTCCAAAAGGGAATCCCCTTCTCCTTTTCTGCTGCTGTCCAGGTCTTCATCAGCAATCACAACTGCTGTTGCATCTACAGCAGTTGGGTTGCTGCCTCCTCCAACAACTGCCAACCACAAGAGGCAGTTGCTGCTGCATTCTCCAGCAAATTTCTCCCCTGGAACTGCTCTCAATCTGCAGTTGGAGCCTCTGATTCAACCAATTTCCACATGCATGCAAGATCTTCTTCAAATTGAAGGATCAAATAGGTACAATCCCTAGCCCCTCTCTTTGCTGCCATGCATGTATATTTCATGCTAAATTATCACCATTTCCATTCAATGTTGTAGCACAACAGTAGCTTCTCAAATAATTAAAGCATGTGGCATGATTGATCATTGGTGCACTTTGACTCATGCATTTTACATCATCTTCCTGTTTGTCTAGAACATTTATATATGTTCTGATGAATAAACGATAAGATTATATAGAGAATCAGATTAAACTGGAACTAATTTAAAATCCAGAACATATATAAATGTTCTAGACAAACAGGAAGATGATGTAAAATGCATGAGTCAAAGTGCACCAATGATCAATCATGCCACATGCTTTAATTATTTAAGCTACTGTTGTGCTACAACATTGAATGGAAATGGTGATAATTTAGCATGAAATATACATGCATGGCAGCAAAGAGAGGGGCTAGGGATTGTACCTATTTGATCCTTCAATTTGAAGAAGATCTTGCATGCATGTGGAAATTGGTTGAATCAGAGGCTCCAACTGCAGATTGAGAGCAGTTCCAGGGGAGAAATTTGCTGGAGAATGCAGCAGCAACTGCCTCTTGTGGTTGGCAGTTGTTGGAGGAGGCAGCAACCCAACTGCTGTAGATGCAACAGCAGTTGTGATTGCTGATGAAGACCTGGACAGCAGCAGAAAAGGAGAAGGGGATTCCCTTTTGGAGAGAAGAAATAGGAAGAAGAGTTGTACCCTTTGTTTTTGAAATTTTTAGGAAGTGGCAGCTGCTATTGTTGCTGTTGATAGCAACACATGTGATTGTTTGTAGCAGCAATCCAAGCCTCTGAAACGGTTGTTTCCAAGCAGCCACTCCAGCAGAATTAAATCGGGAAAGACTGTGCTCCAATCGGCTGGGAGAATGGGAGATTTTGAGAAGAAAATAGGAGAATTGGCAAGGGAATCAGAAGTTACGGCTGGAATGGGGAGTAGTTTAGAAGGTGGGGTGATGCTATTTATAAGGAAAAAGGGCAAAGGTTGGGTTGACATGTGGAATAATGGGGAAGCTAAGTGGAGAAAGAGTTTCCATCTGCCGTCCTGTACAGTCTGTACAGAGAGAAAAATTTTTTAAAATTTTATTTTTTTAAAACTCAATTTGTTTGAAATACTTAAGATTGACCGTATTTATGCCTCGGGCCTCAGATTTTGACACGCAATATCTTAAATTGATCGTCTCAAAATGACGGTCAATATGAGTATAATATGCTATACTTCCGATCGAGTTTGGATGCCCGAAATTTTCCGAGATATGGTTTCGTTTGGGATTTAAATTTTTACGATTTAAAATACGAAACGACCTCCGATCGACGTACGGTCGATTCCGTTGGTCTTGTTTCGTCTAATCGGATATAATGACGGTCTCGGTTCGTTTTACGATTTCTGAATTTGCGTCGCGGCTTTTTCCCGCACGCATTACGATGCGACCGATTTTTGATCGATTTCGTCCGAACGACTTTTGATTCACGTTCAGTTGATCGTTTTAGGTTGTTTGACATTGACAAACAACTTTATTGGATTAATCGGACGCTAATCGGGTCGGTTTCGGGTTTGGCGGATTCGGATGTTACAAATATAAAAACCTCAAAGGGAGTCTCGTCCTCGAGACTCGGGTCAAGGTTATTAAGTGTTTTGTTTGGATTTAAATATGGCCATAAAAACCTCAAAGGGTTTTGAACCCATAAAAACCTCAAAGGAAAAACAAGCCATATATTTTAACATATATCTAATTACAAAAGCTTGTTTTGATGATTACATCAGAAAAGCTGTGGGTATCGTGCCCGTATGTCGGCTTCGGTCTCCCACGTTGTCTCTTCGACTCCGTGACGGTGCCACAAAACCTTGACCAATGAAATTTCTTTGCTGCGAAGCTTCTTCACAGCACTGTCAAGTATTTGCACCGACTTCTCCTCGTATGTCAAATCAGGCTCCACGTCAAGATTCTCGTAGCTGATGACGTGTCGAGGGTCGTGCACATACTTCCTCAGGTTGGATATGTGGAAGACATCGTCAATTGCTGATAGATGTGGAGGAAGGGCTACTCAGTAGGCCACTTTCCCCACTCTCGCAAGAATCTCAAACGGACCCACATATCGCGGTGCTAGTTTGCCATGAACACCGAATCTCTGTATTCCCTTCATGGGAGATACACGGAGGAATACCAAATCTCCAACCTATAATTGATAGAAATGTCATTAATATGAGATTAAGTTTTTTTAATAAAGGAAAAAGAAGAAGATTGGATACCTGAAACTCCAAATTTCTTCTCCGACGGTCTACATAGCTCTTCTGGCGGCTCTGTGCCGTCAGAAGCCTCCGTCGCACAAGATCAACAGTTCTCGCAGTCTCCTCCAAGAGATCCACGGAATAGAGAGCATGATCACCTACCTCACGCCAACTGAGAGGTGTGAGACATCTTCATCCGTATAGGGCTTCGAATGGTGCCATGCCGATACTGGAATGATAACTGTTGTTGTACGTGAACTCTACCAACGACAGATGGTCCTTCCAGGACCCTTTCCACTCTAAAGTGCAAGCGCGGAGCAAATCCTCTAGTGTCTGAATGGTGCGCTCACTCTGCACATCTGTCTGCGGATGATATGCAGAACTCATCTTCAGTTCTGTCTGTAGTGCTGACATGAACTGATGCCAATAGTGTGAAGTAAATCTCGAATCCCTGTCAGACACCACCTCTCGTGGAATACCATGAAGTCTAATGATATTCTGCACATAAAGCTTGGCCAATCTGGATGGAGTGTAGGTCGTGTTGACAGGTATGAAATGGGTTGACTTGGTCAACCTATCAACAACGACCCAAATGGAATCATGGCCACCTGGTGTTTTCGGCAATCCCGTGACAAAATCCATAGAAATGCTCTCCCACTTCCACTCGGGAATGGGGAGAGACTGCAGTAATCCTGGTGGTCTCCTGTGCTCGGCCTTGACCATCTGACAGGTCATGCATCTGCTAACATGTAACGCCACATCGCGCTTCATTCCATCCCACCAGAAATGTCGATGCAGATCACGGTACATCTTCGTGCTGCTTGGATGGATAGATAACCGTGAACTGTGTGCCTCATCCAGAATGTCTCTGTGAAGCTGCTCGTCATTGGGTACAACAACCCGTCCTGCCTTCCATAAAATAGAATCTATCACAACAAAATCATCAAATTCGTCCTTGACGGCGCGTATGTATCTATCTCGGATCCAAGGATCAGTCTTCTAACCCTCTATAATACGATCCCAAAGATTACTGTATCGTGGAGGCACGGCGGTAGAAATGGATGCGCTCTCCTGAGGATGCCAATCTGTCAAAGCGGCAAGCGTATCCCATGTATATAGCCAGTTTGCCGTACCATCAGCATGCGCTCTCCTGCTGAGTGCATCAGCCACCACGTTTCCCTTACCAGGATGGTAAGAGATCGTGCAATCATAATCCTTCAGCAGCTCGAGCCATCTGCGTTGCCTCATGTTCAGCTCCTTCTGATCAAAGATGTACTTCAGACTCTTGTGGTCTGTAAAGATCTCGAAATTGACCCCATATAGGTAGTGACGCCAGATCTTCAAGGCAAAGACAACTGCTGCCAACTCCAAGTCATGCGTGGGGTAGTTTCGTTCATGCGGTCTCAACTGTCGTGATGCGTAAGCAATCACATGTCCTCTCTGCATCAACACTGCTCCTAGACCTTCTCCAGATGCATCTGTGTATACCGCATAGTCCTGAGTGCCTGAAGGAAGAGCAAGAATAGGCGTTGTAGTCAACCTCTCCTTCAGTGTCTGGAAGGCCTGCTCATATGGATCGTCCCAAATGAATGGAACTCTCTTCTGCGTCAACCGTGTCAGAGGACGAACGATGCATGAAAATCCGTTGATAAAGCGTCTGTAATAGCCCGCTAGCCCAAGGAAACTCCGAATCTGAGTAACTGTCTTGGGCTGCTCCCAAGACATAACTACCTCAATCTTCGCAGGATCAACTGCGATGCCTGCTCCAGAAATGACATGCCCTAAAAATGAAACCTGGGATAGCCAGAACTCGCATTTGCTCAATTTGGCATATAACTTGTGCTCCCGTAATGTATCTAAGACGATCCGCAGATTATTAGCATGATCCCCTTCATTCCATGAATAGATGAGCACATCATCGATGAACACCACTACAAATTTGTCCAAGTATGGACGGAAAATCCTATTCATCATATCCACGAAAGCCGCAGGTGCATTGGTGAGCCCAAACGGCATCACCACAAACTCGTAGTGTCCATAGCGAGTCCTGAAGGCTGTCTTCGGAATGTCCGACTCGCGAATCCTTAGCTGATGGTAGCCTGAGCGAAGATCGATTTTCGAGAAAACCGAAAATCCCTGGAGCTGGTCAAACAAATCGTCGATACGTGGCAAAGGATAACGGTTCTTCACCGTTCTCTTGTTTAGCTGCCTATAATTGATGCACAGTCTCATGGATCCATCCTTCTTCTTAATAAATAGAACCGGAGCACCCCAAGGTGAAGTGCTCGGTCTCACGAATCCCAAATCTAGCAACTCCTGCAACTGCACCTTCAGCTCTCTCAACTCGGCTGGTGCCATGCGATAAGGTGCCATAGAGATCGGCTGTGTATCTGGTAGCAAGGTGATCTCGAACTCGATATCAGAAGGTAGCCCTGGTAGTTCATCAGGAAAAACATCTGGATAATCAGATACTACTCGGATATCCTGTGTCATCGGCTCCTGATCATATACCTCTCGAACAAATACAAGGTATGAATCGCAATCCTGTTCAACAAGTCGCTGGACTCACAACACTGAAATTTACTCCATGGTGGAGTCGTGTATAGTACCCTCAAAGATGAATTCAGGTAAATCTGGAATCCTGAAGACAACTGTCTTCCTAAAACAATCAACAAGTGCATGATGAGCAGATAACCAATCCATGCTAAAAATCAAGTCGAACTCATCAAGCTGTAGAAGTAGACAATCTGTGATCATCTCGTAACCGCCAATCAGTACGGGCAAGTGCCTGACTATTAGAGAAATGGCAAACAATTGTCCACCTGGCCCTCGGATGTGATATGGAGAAAAGAGAGTCTTTGTGACTCTACCTAAAGAAGCTAGTAGCCTCGAAGCAAGAAAAGAGTGTATCGCACCAGAATTAAATGAAACATGGAAAGATCGGCCCAAGACTGAGGCTAGTCCTATCTGGTCGGGATGCAATGGCTCTATATGAGAACCATAACTAGTCATAGAATTTATTGTTCGCAGATAATATAACATATGCTTTTTCTCTTCTTGGGATATATTATGAAATTTAATGAAAATAGTGACATCTGTAGTGATTGAATCTGAATGTCATATTTCCCTTTTTGGACTCACGACAAGTAGGAAGATTGCCGCTATCCGAAAACTTAATGCGATCGGAATTGAAACACTGCGAATATGCGTATCGGGGTACCACTGCTCTGATACCAAACTGTGAACCCCTTAGGATCCGGGTATCCGTTAATCACACATTCACACTATTATTTTCACATGAGATCACATTAAGTTACAGAAAAACAGGGAAATTTTTCGCGTTGCAATAATTTCATCTGACATTCACATAAACATTTATAACCACAAGCTCATATAACAATTGTCACCAAAATCTCATTTCATTAACTTCCATATATTCTACAACGTGTACAAAGTCTGACAGTACATATAATATCCCAAAAATCTGACTGAAGAGAAAGAAACATAATACATGAACAAAAACTGACACAAAATAACCATACCATCGGGTATAAACTCTATCTCCTGGAACCATGTATAGCTACTGAGCTGCTACTTAACAGCAGGTTGTTTGCCTGCCAAGCGTGTAAGGAAAAAAGGCGTCAGCGGGCGCTGGTACTTCCCATAAGCTTATATAAAAATAACATGCATTTATTATTTTCAAAAGAAAGCAAATAGAGAGGCATGAGCAACTCTATCTAAAATTTAATTCTACTTACAAATGAAAAAGGTTTCCAAATTCTAGTAAGCACCTCTTATGATTAGTTATTATCCCAACTTTCCCCACATAAGCATATTTCTATCGTAACTGATTGTATATTTTATTCTCGTAGTACTCAGAGATCATATTTATGAGTGATGATGGAAAAGATGAGATGACAAGATATATTAATTTATTATATTCTTAAGTCTAGTGGATAGTCTGTGGTCTTGGTTCATGTGAAACCTCACACTATGACTCTAAGACTTGAAGAATGTCTTAGGGTTGGGATGCCTCCGTAGGCATGCGGTGTAGTATAATGCATCCTAACTAAGTTCCCAACACGTCCACTAGCTTAATGAGATTTCGATTCAGAGTGTAGTTATTTCCATTTACTCAACTTTGATTGCAATCCCTTCAAACCTCAAGTGCAACTGTCTCAGATGTAACTCTAAATGATGTAGATATAGATATGGATGATCTAGATGTAGAATCGCCAAGTCTGTTGGCGAAAGAAAAACTCAAGCGGTGAAGAAGCCAACAAAAGGGCTCTTCCGTCTCGCCCTCTAGTTGGAAGGACGGTCCAATAGAGGGATAGGTCTACTCCCAAACTACGCCACTGAGACGGGTGAGAAGGACTTCCCGGAAAAGTCGCTCTAGAAAACAGCCCGACCAGTAACGGACAACCGAGCTCGTACGTAAAACTGAAAACCAAGGATCCCCCGCCTGGGTATCCTAAACAGAGGGTTAGCGTAACTGCCTAAAGTCGGGATCCCAACGAGGCGTAAAAACATTGCGAGCTCGCGTAAAAATCGAAAAGGGACTGTGATCCTAGACCCGCGCACTTGGCGGCCGCTGCTCGAACTGGGCTTCCTATCTCCCGCCCAGTTGAGGGTCACCGCGCCCTCGCACGGTCAGGTGTAAGGTCACCATGACCGGCACAAAATTATCCAACATCACCAATGTTCTAGGAATAAAATTATCAAACTCTTAATTGAAGTAGTAGACTTCAATATTCTGTTTAATTTAATGGTGTAACATCAGCAGAGAATAATTTGTTCAATTTTTTATTAATTATAACAGGAGTTCAAATAATCCATTCAGAATCTAACACCAATAGGATCACATAGACTGCTCCGGAAATCATGATTATTCTGTCAGATGTTCCAGGAATAAAATTCATGATTCCTGGATAATTGAATTTGAGTATTGGACTGGGACTAGAAGGAAGTATTAATTTCCATTATTTCCTAACTGCTCGTAATAATTATTTCAGATAACTAGATGTATAAATTTATATTGATTAAAGAACATTGGTGATGTTTGATAATTTTGTGCCGGTCACGGTTACCTTACACCTGACCGTGCGAGGGCGCGGTGACCCTCAACTAGGCGGGAGATAGGAAGCCCAGTTCGGGCAGCGGCCGCCAAGTGCGCGGATCTAGGATCCCAGTCCCTTTTCGATTTTTACGCGAGCTCGCAATGTTTTTACGCCTCGTTGGGATCCCGACTTTAGACCAGTTACGCTGACCCTCTGTTTAGGATACCCAGGCGGGGGATCCTTGGTTTTCAGTTTTACGTACGAGCTCGGTTGTCCGTTACCGGTCGGGCTGTTTTCTAAAGCGACTTTTCCGGGAAGTCCCTCTCACCCGTCTCAGTGGCGTAGTTTGGGAGTAGACCTATCCCTCTATTGGATCGTCCTTTGATGCAGCGTGACCCCAAATTATGGGGCCACATTTATTTAATTAAATAGTAATCAATTTTATTTACGTTTGTACCTGTCGTATTGGTCTAATTAAATAATTGAGATCGCCTGTGATCTCAACGTTTATTTCGTAGATTTTAATTATAATTGTTGATCAATTAAATAATTAGAGTCTAATTAAGGTAATTAGAGGTCAATTAGGATTAAATTAGTTGTTAATTTGATTTGTTTACTATTTTTGTAAACCCTCTCTCCTATATAAAGAGAGGGTAGTCCATCAGTTTTAAACAGTCCATTATGAATGAAAATTTGAGTTGATCTCATTTTATCCCCTCTCCTTCTCTTTCTCCCTCCACGCGATCTCCGCGGTCTTCTCCTCAACCCCGCGCATTCCGGCGTGTTCTTTCCTCAACCCTTCCAATTTCTCTCCTCAACCCTTCTATTTCTCCCATCAAAATCCACCAAAATATTTATTCGCCGTCGCCGATTCGAATTTGCATCAGCGTGACCCCAAATTATGGGGCCACATTTATTTAATTAAATAGTAATCAATTTTATTTACGTTTGTACCTGTCGTATTGGTCTAATTAAATAATTGAGATCGCATGTGATCTCAACGTTTATTTCGTAGATTTTAATTATAATTGTTGATCAATTAAATAATTAGAGTCTAATTAAGGTAATTAGAGGTCAATTAGGATTAAATTAGTTGTTAATTTGATTTGTTTACTATTTTTGTAAACCCTCTCTCCTATATAAAGAGAGGGTAGTCCATCAGTTTTAAACAGTCCATTATGAATGAAAATTTGAGTTGATCTCATTTTATCCCCTCTCCTTCTCTTTCTCCCTCCACGCGATATCCGCGGTCTTCTCCTCAACCCCGCGCATTCCGGCGTGTTCTTTCCTCAACCCTTCCAATTTCTCTCCTCAACCCTTCTATTTCTCCCATCAAAATCCACCAAAATATTTATTCGCCGTCGCCGAATCGAATTTGCATCAATTGGTATCAGAGCATGGCATTTAGATCGTCCCCACGATCTAACGATCCGCCCCGGCGTCCGCACCGACACCATCGTTCATCCGAACGAAAGCCGCGAGCCAATGACGTCTACGACAAGGAGACGGAGCGCATGTTACGAGATTTGCAAAACAACTTCCGATCCATGTCATCAATGTTTCGGGACTTCACGGCAAACCTTGAGGCCTACCGCGATGCCCAATCAAAGCTGCCACCCATTGAAGTCGTTACCGCGAGTTTGGACGAGGAAAACATCGCTAAAGAAGACAAAACGACTGCTGTTCAGATCGTTTTAGAAGAAAAAATCGATGAAAAGACTGCTGTCCAGGTACTTTCAGATTCACAAGAGCCCTCCGAGTTGATCTACGCCCCTTCCGCGGCCCCCTCGCAGGCCCCCGCGGCAACCCCAGCCCCTCCGGCATTCCCATATCCCCCCACGACGGCCCAGCCACCTTCCCCACAACCCTCCCACGCCCCTCGTCCCCATCTCCCACACCCAGACACCGTTCCCTTCCTCTACCACCATCGCACCACGCGACCCCGCCAACCCGGGATCTGTCGCACCCCACCCCCTCCCCCCTTCATACCCCCTCCGCTCACCCCAACGCCGCCTATAGCCTCACTCACCGCCCCCGAGACGCCGCGCCTCCCGCCTCACCCGCATCTCTTCTCCCCGTGCCTTCCATTCCGCTCGCCAACCCTCCCCTGCGCCACCCCCGCTGCCGCCTCCCCTGACCGTACGGCTTCACTCCATCTCGCCACCCTCCCACTCCGCATCCAGCGCCTGCACGCCATCACCCTCCTCAGGATTCCCCTCCTCCTTCCGATAACCGACCACCCCTCCCTTGCCGCCCCAACGCCGCCGACTCCTGCGCCTCCACGAGACATGCGCGCTGTCCGCCGTCCTCCGCGCCTGGAAACCCCCACGCGCGGTAGCCTTCCAGCCCTCGCCGCCCCGACGTTGCCGATGAGTAGGCGCCGCCCTCCACCGCGTTGTATACGCGAGGAGCTTGGGCGAACCCTAACGGGTGAGCCGAAGTTTGCGGGATGTGAATCCCAGGACTTGTGGGAATGGTTATTTAGGAGAAATTACAAAAGAAGCCCTCATGAATATCATATTTGCAGAAAAGCCAAAAAAAGAGTAAGGAACAATGGAGGGGTACGAAAATTACGCCCAGACCCCTGGCGGCGGAAATATTTAAAGAAGAAGGCTGCAAGCATGAATTTAGGGAACCTTCCTTATCCAAATAGAACTAGGATCTTGGGTTTTCCCTATTTAAGGACCCCATGGCTTCAATTTTTAGACACATCTCCCCTTCTCCTCTCTTTGTGCCATTGCTTCATCATGGATTATTCAAGGGTTATATTCTCCATGCCGCATCAATTCTTTGAGCACCATGGGAAGAAGATGACGATCGAGACGACGCCACCGTACGCACCGCATATGTTTTTCAACCACTGTAGCCGCGTCTCTCCCGCTCGCACATGGATTCCGCCGTTCACGCCCCACATGTTCTTCCAGCAGTCAATTGAAGCCGCCGAATCATCCTCCAAGCTTGCAGTTCACGTAATTCGTCAGGAGCCGAATTTTTTAAAGCGGTAGAGAGTTGATGCAGCGTGACCCCAAATTATGGGGCCACATTTATTTAATTAAATAGTAATCAATTTTATTTACGTTTGTACCTGTCGTATTGGTCTAATTAAATAATTGAGATCGCCTGTGATCTCAACGTTTATTTCGTAGATTTTAATTATAATTGTTGATCAATTAAATAATTAGAGTCTAATTAAGGTAATTAGAGGTCAATTAGGATTAAATTAGTTGTTAATTTGATTTGTTTACTATTTTTGTAAACCCTCTCTCCTATATAAAGAGAGGGTAGTCCATCAGTTTTAAACAGTCCATTATGAATGAAAATTTGAGTTGATCTCATTTTATCCCCTCTCCTTCTCTTTCTCCCTCCACGCGATCTCCGCGGTCTTCTCCTCAACCCCGCGCATTCCGGCGTGTTCTTTCCTCAACCCTTCCAATTTCTCTCCTCAACCCTTCTATTTCTCCCATCAAAATCCACCAAAATATTTATTCGCCGTCGCCGATTCGAATTTGCATCATCCTTCCAACTAGAGGGCGAGACGGAAGAGCCCTTTTGTTGGCTTCATCACCGCTTGAGTTTTTCTTTCGCCAACAGACTTGGCGATTCTACATCTAGATCATCCATATCTATATCTACATCATTTAGAGTTACATCTGAGACAGTTGCACTTGAGGTTTGAAGGGATTGCAATCAAAGTTGAGTAAATGGAAATAACTATACTCTGAATCGAAATCTCATTAAGCTAGTGGACGTGTTGGGAACTTAGTTAGGATGCATTATACTACACCGCATGCCTACGGAGGCATCCCAACCCTAAGACATTCTCCAAGTCTCAGAGTCATAGTGTGAGGTTCCACGCGAACCAAGACCACAGACTATCCACTAGACTTAAGAATATAATAAATTAATATATCTTGTCATCTCATCTTTTCCATCATCACTCATAAATATGATCTCTGAGTACTACGAGAATAAAATGTACAATCAGTTACGATAGAAATATGCTTATGTGGGGAAAGTTGGGATAATAACTAATCATAAGAGGTGCTTACTAGAATTTGGAAACCTTTTTCATTTGCAAGTAGAATTAAATTTTAGATAGAGTTGCTCATGCCTCTCTACTTGCTTTCTTTTGAAAATAATAAACGCATGTTATTTTTATATAAGCTTATGGGAAGTACCAGCGCCCGCTGACGCCTTTTTTTCCTTGCACGCTTGGCAGGCAAACAGCCTGTTGTTCAGTAGCAGCTCAGTAGCTATACATGGTTCCAGGGGATAGAGTTTATACCCGATGGTATGGTTATTTTGTGTCAGTTTTTGTTCATGTATTATGTTTCTTTCTCTTCAGTCAGATTTTTGGGATATTATATGTACTGTCAGACTTTGTACACGTTGTAGAATATATGGAAGTTAATGAAATGAGATTTTGGTGACAATTGTTATATGAGCTTGTAGTTATAAATGTTTATGTGAATGTCAGATGAAATTATTGCAGCGCGAAAAATTCCCCTGTTTTTCTGTAACTTAATGCGATCTCATGTAAAAATAATAGTGTGAATGTGTGATTAACTGGTACCCGGATCCTAAGGGGTTCACATTTCGCCTTTACTATTAGTCCAATGCAATGATGCTAGCCTTTCTACTTTCGAGATCCTCACCTAAATAGTGGTTGAAGTCCTTGATGACCTTGCTCGACACTTCAACATGTCCAAGGTGATCCTTGGATTTCATCCCAACCCTATACAGGGCTCCCACATCCTAATTGAAGGATGATGCAACCAAGGATGCTCTTGCAGAGATAACACAATAATATCATCTACTTGCTCGGAAATTGACCCTTTTGTGGGAATCTCTTGTTACACTAAAAACACTTCGAAGTCTAAGGGATCCTCTAACCTCCATTCTGTTGATGGTGGTCTCTTGATGGCCTTCAAGGATGCCAATGATTGCATAACTATCCTCGAGCAGGACCTTTGTTCCTCAATGGCATCTTCCTTGTCACCAAGTAGTGGTGAAGGGTTTTATTTTCAGGACATCATATCCCTTACAATCTAGGTTTAAATTGAACACATCGACCTCTACCTCAGAACTAGTGAACATTTAGCAATCTAGCAAGCTTTATGAAAGTTTGTTGTTCAATGATGCAATCATGATGGTGATATAAAGTTTGATTGGTCCTTTGCAATAATGAGTTTGAGACTTTAGAGGACTTCCCAGTCATAATTCCCATGCACATTCTCAACTAGCTTCCGGCTGACGTCACGGTCACATATGAATGGTTACCACCATCATGCTCTTTATGTGGTGTCTTGAACCACTCTACAAATTATTGCACTTCCACGGTGGTGGATGAGTCCCCAACCAATCAAACCATGCCCTCTTATTAGGGACTTCAACAGACGTAATTGTTGGGAGAAAACTATGAATTGTTTATTCATGGGCCCTAGGGTTCTCTTATATAGAGAGAGACCCGTTGGGTAAATTACATAAAGAAGATGGAAAGAATAGTGAATACATAAAAGATAACTAGTATCTAACCAATCCCTCTCAAACTGGAGCGTAGATATCAATCATGCTCAACTTGGAACAGCATCTCTGGAAAGGCCCTCTAGTTAGGGCCTTGGTGAGTATGTTTGTTGTCTGATCTCCTGAACTAACATTAGTGGTGGAGATGAAGCCCTTTTGAATCATGTCTCGAGTGTAGTGATAGTGTACCTCGATATGTTTGGTCCTCTCATGGAAGAAAGGGTTGTGGCAATGAAGAGTGCAGCTTGGTTGTCGCATTGGAGGTGCATGGGAAGATGCACATCAACTGTTAGGTCAGTAAGAATGGGTTGGCCCACATCATATCTGTACTAACTTGTGCCATGGACATGTACTCTAATTCTGCACTGGATCTGACGACCACTACATGCTTCTTGATCTTCCATGACACCAAGGAACTCCCTATGAACTTATCAATGCCAAAGGCAAACTTCATGTCCTTGGGACATCCTGCAAAATCTGCATCTACACAAGTTATAACGGCAAGGGATGTATCTCCGCTAAATAGAAGACCTGTGCCAAGTGAGGCCTTCATATACATCAGAATCATATGGATTGCATTCATATATGTTGTCTAGGTTGCTTCATGAACTGACTCACTTTGCTTACTACAAAGGAATATATCTGGCCTCGTGATGCTTACGTATAGGATCTTCCCATGTTTTATCGACTCGAACCAGGAAGGTGGAAGAAGTATGCTGTCGATTGGAAAATGGAGTTCTTATGTTGGAAGTGTTCTTGCATGAATGACGGAGGTTGTCACAGAGCTCCTTCCTGGATCCTCGACTACTTAAGATGTGTTGGAGCATGATTTCAGTCATAATGTGGATTGCTCCTCCTTGAAATGCTGAGGGAGAACCTGCAAGTGCTACTAGAAACTCGATCACAAAGTCTCGATTGTCATGTAAGGATGATGAATGGAAGGGAGAGTGGTGGTATACTCCTCTGAGTTGGTTCGGATTGGGGGCGAGTATCCGTTAGTGCTACTACACGATTGAGCGCAGGTTGATGGCACTAAAGACGCAACAACTAAGGAAGTCTGATTGTTGCTGCTACTTCTCTCTTCACCGGAGCATGTAGATCTGGGGTCCCCTTCTTTGCTCCTCGAATTTGGTTGAAAGCAGTGAAGCTCCTTCACGAGCTATAACTGCTATGTAATGATGATTCAAGTCCGGAAGAAGGAGATGCTACTGCAAACTTTGGCCACTCCAGAGGATCTACAAACAAAGATGGAAGACCGAGGTTTGGGTTTCTGTTGTGCCTTCGTAGGAGTGGTAACGGGCGAAGAACCCAATCAAGGAGCATGGTGAGTTCTTTTGTAGCCAAACTCCGGTGGAGGCTGGAGGATTTTCTTCTGCTGGCCTACAATTGGGTACTCGAGCTCGAGCTACTGAAGCTGGTGGTCGAAGCTTAGAATCCGGGAGGTACATCCAATCTGGTGATCGAAGCTCGGAACCTAGTTTGGGTAGTAGCGGATAGGGGATTGAAGAAAGGAAGAAGAAAAAGTATATGACAATTATGTC
This sequence comes from Ottelia alismoides, assembly GCA_037367405.1. NCBI lineage: Eukaryota > Viridiplantae > Streptophyta > Magnoliopsida > Alismatales > Hydrocharitaceae > Ottelia > Ottelia alismoides. The sequence continues at coordinate 188,901 of JAZKJV010000829.1, forward strand.
CCTCTAAACCATACCATGGTTTAAATAAACCATGGTTTAGTTATTCTTGATAGCCAAACTAACAGAAGGGTACAAGTGATAACAAAGCAAGAAGTTAGGGGCACGATTGCTATTTCAAAAAAAGGGAGGAATATAACTGATGTTGCAATATCCATTATTTTATATATATCCATTACCATAAATATATCCATTACCATATTTCTACATCAAAAAGTATTATGCAAGTGCCATCCCCTATTTTAGCTCAGGAGCACTGTACTTTAAAATGCAGATGATAGTGGGCTTGAATAACCTGTTAAGAATACTATATAGAGATACCTATTTTGAGTAATCCATGACCTCGTAAAATCTTACAATTTCACCTCTGTGAACGTTCATATTCACACACATACATCATATAATCGAATGTGAATAAAAACTCTATTCCATGTCTGCAGAAGTGGAGTAGGACTTGAATAAGAACAAGGATAAAATATCTTTCTACAGATGTCCGATTTCGTTTAATATGATAAATGCCTGAATATTTTTTCTTTTTACAAAAAGAATCCTCCATCTTCCCCCCTTTTTTGAAAGGGCTAAGGAGGTCTGTTCGAGGTTTATGGTCAGCTAAATTTCATTAAAAATAGAAGTTTAGGTACAGTAGTAGTGGGCATTAAAAAGAGAATCACCATGACAATCCCATGGAACGAAAGGCTGATTGGAGAACATTTTCCACGTAGGAATGACTAGATCTATATATCACGCCATTCCTTTATATAGTTTTGATTGCAACATTTTTTTCTAACCAGACAATCTATAGATTAGGATCAAAAGTTTTGCCGTTCCCCCATCACAAAAGAAACTCCTTTGACCTCCCTAAAAGATGTTCAGAATGCATCTTAAAAGAGATTGTTTCTTACATTCTAACCACGAGATGTTCAGATTTGCCCAAACTGTCTTGTGCACGAACATCGGAAAATAGATGCTCAAAATAAAAAAAACGATGACCAAGAAATGCATGATAAACGTTGAAGGAGAGATAAGGGAGAAGGCGAGAATGATAATAAGGAGAGGAATGGAAATGCGATGGACGGCAAGGGAGAGGACGACATTGCAGAGTTGGGGGTGGGGGGGGAGGCCTGGAGAGGACTCCTGGGATGGAAGTTATTTGCCTAGAGGTTGGAACTTGGAAGAGGGAAGAGAAAGTCGAAGGAATTTGAGAATGGAGGTATTAAGTTGAAAGGAGACGCTGCACGGATCTGGCGGATCTAGCCTAATATGTTGCCTTTACTGCAATGGCTTGGGGTTATTTTTCAAAAAATTGCACCCCAAATACGTTGTTTAATAATGACATACACAACCTGATTAGGCACTTGCGTATTTGTAGCTTGCAGGATGTCAAAGATATCAAGCTCAAGCCTCCCTAGACAAGACAAGACTCATTCTTTTTTTATTCAAATCATTGTTGTAATGTTGCTTGCAAAAATCGACAGATATATATGCATACACATATAATCATACAAGTCATTGAACATGTATGAGTGAAGCCAGTTCATGTAAAATTGCAAAATTCCCAAAAGTGATTGATCAACCTTGATCACCCGATCGATCAACTTTGGCCATTTATTATGACCTAATAGATCTACCTGAAAGGCTTGATCGATCAACATTTGCTACCATTTATAATTTAATACATTTATAATTTAATAATCACCTCATTGATCTAATCGATCATTGTTTGATAGAACAATCGTGTTCATTGGCCGACCAACTTTTGCTTTTGGTTTTTCATTGATCGATCATGTATATGATCAGATCAATCACTTTTCAAAACCTCAACAACCATCTAACATCCAAAAACCGATTGATCATTATTGACCCCTCGACCAATCAAACAATTTGCTGATCTATCACTTTTTGTGACTGATCGTCCAATTGTACTTTCTGAAGTATTTTTAAATGTTGATCTAATTCCTGTTTTGAACCCCAACAACTCCTTTGAGACCTTAACGACTATATGGACCTTACAACGTCTACTTTATCTCGAAATAAGCCACTAGATATCTCATTCTCTTAAAACACATCCAAGGACCACTTATGTCCATTATTTGCATTGTTTTTTTAGGGAAAAGAGTGCATGATGTCGAGAAGAGGCCAACCCTGCATTATTTGTTTTGTTGAGAAGATCATTTTCCATTCTACACATTGACAGCAATGCACTACTTTCGCATCAGCACATCTAGCCGTCTCAAGCTTCAATCACCATCTAAGCATCGACTTCTCTAAGACTTGTTAAGGAAATCCATACAATTCAGCTCCAACCATGACTGGTTTCTCTGTAACTTTGTCATTGTTTGAGTTCTGATCTTTATGTTATTGTGCTTATTATGGATATATATATATATATGCATGATATACAAGATCTCTGGCTTGATAAAAAAGATATTTGTATCTGTTTTTCTATTTATTGTCAGACATGAACTTGGTGTGTGATCCAAGTTTTAAAGGTGACGTGACATTTAATCCAAGTATTATAGGTATTTTGGTGTTTGATCCAATCATGCAGGAACTTTGGTGTTTGATCCGAAGTCGAAGACGGGTGTTTGATCCAGAGTAGTGTATTGTTATACGAGACTTTGGTGTGTGCTACAACATGTATATGCCTTTGGTGTGTTATCCGTTATCTATAGCAAACAACTCTGTATAATGACTTACTTATCGACACGACTGATCGGGAATCTTGAGTCAAGGATTTATGTCACCCAATTAGGTTTCTATGTTAATATCCATGTGCAAGTGATTGCAAGTGGTTGCTATCTGGTTTGATTTCTGCAATCATTTGTGGTTGTTGTTTGGATTCATTTTTGTGACGATATTTATGTTATCTCTATTATTTATTTCTATCGTCTTGTTTATGTAATTTACCCATAGAGCTTTTCTCATATATAAGAGAGCTCTAGGGTTAGATGGAACATAACTTTTCATTCTGATTACTTTTCCACATGGTATCAAAGCGACGGTCTTAGACCGGAGCATGTGCCCTAATTCCTCGTCCCCACCAAAAGCCTCACACGTCGCCGCCACCGCACCCTCCGATCCTTGCGCTCCCTGTGCCCCGCCGTCTCGCGCGCATGTGCCTCCACGCTCACATGCCCTCGCGCATCTGTGCTCTCGCGCGGCTGCGCCTCGTGCGATCTACGCCTCTTGCGCGGCTGCGTCTCTTGCGCGGTTGCGACCTAGCGCCTCACGCGTGGTTTTGCACCTGCGCACATCTATTCTCTTGCATACCTGTGCGCGTCTCCGAGCACCTGTGCTCCACGTACCCGTGAGCATCACAGTCTAGCTTCAAAGGAACCTTCAAGGCATGGAAGGGGTTGTGGTATGAGTCTACGCCCACAACCGCCTTCATATATGTCCGCATAGGCATTCCTGTCTAAAATTGTAACCCCAGTCGATAGAGATTGTTGTCATCATGTCAGACAACAAGGTAGATATTCCATCCCTGGGTGCCTTCAAAGGTCCAGCACCCATTTGTGAAGATGGATGGAACGAACTATGAACTGTGGGCCATGCAGTTCGTGAGTTTAATGCAGTGCAATGGCAAGAAGCATATCCTCACACAAGAGGAACTTGTTGATAAGACTGGGGTTAACGCCTCATGGGAGGCAGATGATGCCTATGCACGTGTATGGTTATGAGGCACAGTGTCCATGGAGATAGCCATGACATTCTGAGCTAGCCCACGACGAAGGCAATGTAGGATATCCTTACCGCTACATATTCTCCTGCAAAGAACGAGTCGAAGATTCTGCAGCTTCAGCACGACATCTTCACTTCGAAGCAGAATGGTCGTCCTCTTCATACCATATATACCTCTCTAAGGGGTATGTTTGAGAAGTTACATGGTTATATTCCTTTAACAGCTACACCAGAACAACTCAAGGCACATAGGGACTCAGTGATGACATGAGTATTTCTAAGAGCACTTGATCATGAGTATGATGTAGCCAGAGCACAAAACCTTACAGATGCTACCATATCTCCTATGGAGGAGGCATATCACAGGTTGAGTAGACTCTTCATATCTCCTGGTAGATCACAACTGTCTCAGACGTCCTCAGTCATGGCCATGGACGGCCATATCGCGATATATCGTCGATATATCGGCGATATATCGGTATCAACAGGTCACCGATATATCGCCGATATGGACGATATCGGGTATCGACAGGCTAAATCAACTTGCTGGATACGAGATGTCGACGATATGCGTCGATATATCGCTGATATATCGGCGATATATCGGTATCGACATTGTATCGATATGTTGTCGATATCGATATGTCTTTCCATGGCTATGGCAGCATCCCGTGGTAGGGGAGGACCTCCACAATTTCGAGGTTGAGGTGGTGGTGGCAAGGGAGGGCGTAGTCGACCCCGTCGGTAGCCGTGCACTTACTGTCGCAGAACAGGTCAAACTGAGGAAACATGTTATTCCAAGCATGGGTTTCCTACTACTACAGCTCGTGTTGCAAGCAGACTCAGCAGGAAGGGGTCATTCACATGTCTCTGATCAGAGGTTTTATGATCTGGTGGCGTGACTTAGAGAGATTATGCCTAGTCAGGGGTCAGCAAGTTCTTCAGGATCTTCGGAGGTAGATGCACCAGCATCATCATCAGCATCCACGTGAAGTACAACATATGCTCTTACTAGTTGTTACAGGGCAGATTTATCAGAGTGGATCATGGATTCAGGAGCATCTCACCATCTATGTGGTGACAGAAGCCAGTTGAATGATTTTCATCCGTCTTAGACAGGACTATCGGTTGTGATAGCTGATGGGACACACTCTCCCATTACTGGTCAGGGGGAGGTGCAGTTGACTCCTGCAATACAGCTTCAGAATGTCCTTTATGCTCCTGAATTTTCAATGAATTTACTTTCAATTAGTCAAATCACTAAAGATTTACATTGTCGTGTCATATTTGATCCATCTGCTCTTGTGTTTCAGGACATCCTCACGGGCACGGTGATTGGATCTAATCGTGAGCAAGGGGGTCTCTACAGACTGGTGCAATCTCCTTATGCTGGTGTCACTTCTCTTCATACTGGATATGTTTCTCCCTACACATGGCATCTCCGATTTGGTCATCTTCCTCTGCAAAAGATGGTTCATGTTTTTCCACAGATTTCTCCTCCTTCCACCTTTCAATGCGAGGCCTACTAGCTTGGGAACTATCATCGGTCTTCTTTCCAGAGTCGTCAAGGTCCAAGTAGTTATGGTCTGTTTGAGTTGCTTCATTTTGATATTTGGGATCCTAGTCGTGTCCCTGATCTTCAAGGACACAGATTTTATCTTGTCGCCGTTGATGAGTTTTCTAGATTGTCTTGGATTTTTCTTCTTAAGAATAAGTCTGATGCCGGTCCTGTTATTCAGTCTTTTATTAATGAAATAAAGAATATTTTTTCTGCTAGAGTCAAGTACATACATTCTGATAATGCTCTAAAATTTTGCAGTACTCAACTCTCTCAATTCCTTAAGTCCCATGGGATTGTGCATCAAACATCTTGTACATATACCTCCCAACAGAATGGAGTGGTTGAAAGGAAACACTGCCATCTTTTGGATGTTATCAGAACCCTCTTGATTCAGAGTCGTGCTCCTCATTCCTATTGGGGAGATGCGGTTCTAACTGCTTGTTATCTGGTAAATCATATGCCTCCGTCGGTGTTAGGGGAGAAGATCACGTTCTTGACTGCATTTCCCAAGACAGATCTTTTCTCGCTTACGCCACGTGTCTTTGGTTCGGTTGCGTTTGTTCATCAATTCTCTTCTGGTCTTGACAAGCTCTCTCCCAGGGCTGTCAAATGTGTGTTTGTGTGGCATTCCAAAACCCAAAAAGGATATCGTTATTTTGACCATGTTCAATGAAGGTACTATGTCAGTGCTGATGTCACCTTCTTTGAGTCCATTATGTATTTCTCTCCCACAGGTGACAGGCTTACTCCTTCAGAGGATGGAGAAGATATCTATATTCCTCCTCCTCCGTCATTACCATGTTCTACTCCATCACTACCATCACCACCATTACCACCACCACCACCACCACCGTCTCCTACTTTCTTTCCTCAGGTCTACCAGTAACAGCTCACTGCTCATGTGCCTCCTCAATCATCCAGTACGCCCGAGGTATGTACTGAGCATTTGAGTTCTTTTAATGGCACTGGTGATTTGCATGTACAGACTGAGATACAGGGTGCAGATGATATCTCTACTCCTCATGTTGACGATCTGGATATCCTTATTACACTTCGGTGGCAGAAACGTGCACGGACAATGCACCCTAAATATAGGATGGACTTTGGTTCTCAGGTTTCCTTGGAGCGTTTGTCCAAGGATTTTCAGCACTTTATTGTAGGATTGTCAGCTGTAGAGATACCACGATCATATTGAGAGGTACTGCAGAGCAATCAGTGGCTCTAGCCATAGAGGAGGAGATGGCGGCATTACGGTCGTGAGGTACGCGGAATGTAGTCAATCCTCCACCAGGTGCGTCTGTTGTTGGCAGCAAGTGGGTTTTTACTGTAAAGCATCAAGCTGATGGTATAGTTGACCGATACAAGGCTAGATTGGTTGCTCGTGGGTTCACCCAGACATATGGGGTGGACTATCAGGACACGTTTTCTCCAGTGGCGCGTCATTCTACCTTACGAATTCTTATTACTGTTGTTGTGGTACATGATTGGCCCCTTTTCCAGTTGGATGTGAAGAATGCTTTCTTGTATGGTGATTTGCAGGATGGGGTCTACATGCAGCAGTCACCTGGGTTTACTGCTGAGGGGGAGTCTAGTATGGTGTGTTGTCTTCATAAAGCTATATATGGCCTTAAATAGAGTCCGAAGGCTTAGTTTCAGAAGCTCTCGGAATAGATTGAATAGAAGGGGTTTGTCAGATCTACTGCAGATCATACTCTCTTTGTAAAAAGAGACCAACGAGATATTGTGGTCATCTTGGTTTATGTTGATGACATTGTTATCACCGGCAGTGATGAACAGGGCATTCGAGCAGCTAAGGATTTCCTTGTACAGCAGTTTGTTACCAAGGACCTGGGTACACTTCGTTACTTCCTTGGACTGGAATTTGCACGAAATCGTCAAGGTATGGTTATGAGACAAAGGAAGTATGTTATTGATCCGTTATCTGAGACAGGTATGACAGGATGTAGATCAACTACTACCCCTATGGATCCTAATATGAAGCTTTATAATGATGGATCTGAGGAGGTGGACAAGAGACGATAGAGCTAGTGAGGAAATTATTGTATGTTACTATTACCAGGCCTGATATATCGTTTGTTGTAAGTAGGGTAAGTCAGTTCATGGAGCAACCCAGGCAGGCTCACATGGATGCAGTATTTATGATCCTGAGATATCTGAAGTCATCTCCAGGTGCAGGTCTTCTGTTTAGAAGAGATACGTCCCTTTCAGTTCAGGGTGTGCAGATGCAGATTATGTTGGGTGTCCTAATGACAGAAAGTGTACTTCAGGCTTTATTGTGTTTGTTGGCAGCTCACTAGTATCCTGGAAGAGTAAGAAACAAATTGTCGTTGCTCGATCCAGTGCAAATCAGAATATAGGGCAATGGCCCAAGGTAGTACTAAGATGATGTGGGCTAAATCTGTCTTGACTGATTTAACTATTGAAATTCCTCTTCCTATACATCTTAAATGTGATAATCAGGCAGCTTTGTTTATAGCTAATAATCCAGCCTTTCATGAAAAGACAAAGCACATTGAAGTAGATTGTCACTATACTCGTGATCTGATCCAAAAGGGGCTCATTTCGACATCTTATGTATCATCAGGAGACCAGATTGCAGACATGTTTACAAAGGCTCTTGCAGACATGTTTAATGACAGGCCGCTCAACTATGAAGCTATCTACTTGTTGAGAATAATGGAGGTTTATAAAGCTAAAAGAAGAATCTCCGTATAATTCTTATTAATTTGGAGAAGGCTTATGATTTTGCTCAACGTGAGATATTGTGGATAGTTTTTGAGAAGAGATAAGCACTGTTGTAAAAGTCAGCCGACTAGTCGAGTTGGGGGGGAGGGGATAGCCGACTCGACTAGGCCTAGTCGTCCATTAGTCGGTCAGCCCGACTAATCAGGCCGACTAGTCAACCTATTTTAAAAGCAAACTTATTTTAATATGCTTAATGTTATATATAAAGTCAATTACTTCTTTTGTTTCATTATGATAGTATAGAAAATGTATAAATCTATGCAAATATATAAGAATATATATATGGAAGATGGGAGTCTACACCCGGAGGTGTACGCAAACTACCTATACATGGCCTTTTTCATCATTTTTGGGTTTTGTTGAAGGAAACCTTAGGGGTATTTGAGTAATATATTGATGGGAATATGTGTTTCAGGTTTCATACAAAAGAAACATTCATAACGCGTTCATCTAGAAGGGGTTAATTTCAACAATTCTAAGACCATTAAAATTTAGTCTTGATGGAGATGATAGAAGTTTCGAATTAAATTAAATTTTGAATGACACCGTGGTGATATATGGTGATCTAATTCCCCAAAGTTTTATTTAAAAAAATAAAAAAAATAACGAAAAAAAGAATTAGGTGTAGATAGTTACCTACACCCCTGGGTATATAATGATTATATATTTAAATAAATAAATAAATTCAAAATTGATTAATGGCCGACTAGATCTGATTAGTCGCCCGACTACCGATTAATCCTTAGTCAGTGGCTCCACCGATCGAGTACCGACTAGCGATTTTTGTAACCTTCGAGACAAGTATATATCCTATATATTAACCTTATAAAGGATATGTATGATAGAGCTTCATCTCGTGTAAGGATCTAGTCTGGGAAGACTGACTATTTTGACACTGGTATTGGTCTGCATCAAGGTTCAAATTGTGTCCATTTCTTTTTACTTTGATTATGGACTAGTTGACTAGTCACATTTAGGGTGAGATACCTTGGTGTATGTTATTCATTGATGATATTGTGTTGATTAATGAGACTAGAGATGGAGTAAACGAGAAGCTTGAGGTTTGGAGACATATCTTAGAGACTAAAAGATTTTGTGTAAATAGGGCTAAAATTGAATATATGGAGTACACATTTTATGGTAGTCGTGGTGAAGGAATCGACGTAAAGATTGATGACGATAACATTAAAAAAAGATTCTCTTAGATACTTGGGATCTATTTTGCAACATGATAGGAAAATCAATGGAGATGTTAGTATGTTACTCATAGAATAAATGCAGGTTGGTTAAAGTGAAGATGATCATCTATTGTTCTATGTGATAAGAAAATTCCATTGAAAATAAAAAAAAAGTTTTACAAAGCACCCGTAAGATCTGCTATGTTGTATGTATCTAAATGTTGGGTTGTGAAGTATAGACATATGTAGAGAATGACATTAGCAGAAATAAAAATGCTAAGTTGGATGTGTGTTTATACATGTAAATATTAGAGTCGAAATGATGTGATTAGAGAGAGTTGTTGTAGCCCCGATAGAAGATAAGATGAGAGAAAACCAATTTAAGATGGTTTGGCCATTTGTGAAGGAGGTCGGTTGATGCATCGATTAGAAGATGTGAGTTTTTGGATGTTGAGCCAGCTAAGAGATGTTGATAAAGGCTCAAGTGTTGGAATGAGACTATCTGAAGGGACCTTAGGCTTTTAGATCTAAGTTTGAGAATGACCCAATATAGATCTGAATGGAGGCAAAGAATCCATGTAACCAACCCTACTTGATGTGGGAAAAGGCTTAGTTGTTGTTGTTGCTGTTAGAAAAATAACATAGCTCTGATACAATGTTAGAAAATAGGAATGTGGAATTGAAAATTGATAAATAGCTCATAAAAAAGAAATATAAATATGAAAGAACGGGATTTTTACGTGGAACCCTACTCCCTAAGGAGCGGGATGAAATCACAGGAGAATGCCTCAAAGGGTCGTATGCTTCATTGATTTTCCTCAATGGATACAGGAGGTCTGGGGCTCCTTATATAGCCTCCATAGAGCCTCCAAGTCCTACCACTGGTAGATGTGGGACTAAACACTGGGATGGGGTAAATGGATCCTGGAGTGATCCATTTACCCATCTACAACTCATGTGGCGCACAACCAAATACTCCAACAACTCCCCCTCAAGCTGGAGCATGCAATGCTCGGCTTGGACAAACAGAAAGAAACTCAACTCACGCTACATGACACTACAGACAATATCAACACAACACGTACAACTGTCGACTGCTGTCGAGGACGTTGCTTCTCATGTCGTGCAAGTGAGGAGAGCATGTGCTCTGTACTGCGCCTGTCAGAGTCACTGCAACTGAAATTGAGTCTCCACATGGAGAACTCTAGATCTTTCTCATTTGGCACAGAGAATGGTACTCTACTATGGAGTCTCTATTATACCACATAAAAGCCCTTGTCCACATGGCATAGGGAATAATCCTCTACTCTGGAGTCCTTATGACTCACATGAAAACTCTATGGAAGTAAATATCGACGATATATCGGCAATATATCGATGATATATCGATATCGACATATGACCGATATGGGCACCGATATGGCGATATATCCTGATTTCCAGGCATTTTCTTCACAAAGGCTCGTCGATATGGACGATATTTCGGCGATATATCGCCGAAATATCGTATCGATATGATATCGAAACGATATCGATATCGATACGACCTTCCATGGAAAACTCTGACCGACAAAACAAGAAGAATGATGGGGACCACACAAAAGATGGCATACATGTGCACATCTGAAAGAAGACCGCATACATGTGCATGTATGAAACTGAAGACTTGGAATCTGAAGTCGAGTCTGAATCGTAGAGTCTGGAAACCTGACTGGCCTGGAATCTGGAGTCTAGAGAAGCTGGATCTAACAATGAGGCATGTAACTCTACATATACTCTCTCTTTCTCCCATACTAGTCGAAATGACAATCGTCGACCAAGTTGGGAGAAGACAATAAAATGGGGTAAACAAAACCAAATAAGCCAATTTTTTCTACTCACAAATATATATATTCAGATTTTTTAATAGCCGTCTCATAAGCCGTTCATAAATTTTTTATGGCTTTTCAAATCATTTTTTTGCAAAAAAAATTCCAACTAAGTCGTTCACCATTTTTTACAGCTTTTCTTTTCTTTATTTTTTTTGCAAATCTTTTGTGTACGGCTTTTTATTGTACGCGTCTTTTTTTGAAACAATACACAGAACAAAGGGCCCAAAAAGAGACAACCCCTTCTTTTTTATTAAAATCTGCAACTCTCCTTTTTTCTCTTTGGGCTCACAAAATATCCCTCCATTTTTTTTTAAACTCAAGGACCTAGGGTTTCCAGGGAAACCAATCTATCGAACCTGCGTCACCCCAACCAAAGGCACCCGATAGTCGCCGCCTTCTATTAAGGGTTCCCACACAAGGAACCCATTCTCATCGCAGGCGGATCCATTAGCCTGAGGGGGTTGGATGTGCGCGGGAGCTGTAGTTTAATGGAAGGAGAGGCCTCACCTCGATCTCTGGAGGGTTCCGCCACCTGGAGCGGGAAATGGAGACAGAGGGACACCTTTGGGGCTCGTTATGGATAGAGGCATTGCCGCTTAGGATTCTCTGGGTCGACGTCGGATGGAGGAGACACCTGGAGATATGTTGCTGAGGAGCTCGCGCGAAGAGGGAAGGGGCTCCACTGAGCACTAGGGTGGCGCCACCAAGCACCGGTTGCACCGCTAAGCCAATCTGGAGCACCGCCGGTCTAAAGGTGCGGAGCGAGGTGCCCGCTTGGAGCTCCGCGTGGACATGGAGGGCCCGCCATGAGCATTTGGGAGAAGTAACTCCTTCCACGGAGGGGCGATGCCCGAGGGAGGAACACGGCACCTAAGGGATGGTGGAGGAAAGGGCTTGAAGATGTATGAGGATGCAAGGCTAAGGAGGATGGGGGAGGGGGAAGGCTGGAGAAGGATGGGCTGGAGGTGAAGGAGAAGGTGGTCGGAGGAGAAAGGGCCGGAGGGGGAGGAGGAAGAGTGGAAGGAAGAAGAAGAAAAAGACTTTTTTACCCCTCGAATTTTATATAATTACGCATGTGTCCCTAAATTTAATATCCATTTGAGATGGGGATAGACGGCAATTAACCTGAAGGGCACAAGTGATCATTATAGAAGAAGTCAGGGGCAGAGTTGATATTCTAAAAAAAGGAAGGGGTATAACTGATATTGCAATATCTCATAGGGGAACAACTGATAAAAATCATATTTATAATTGTATATAACATATTTCTTTTTCTTTAACGAAACTCTATATGATTATTACAAAATAAATATATCTTTTTTTCATTTTAAAACTAGTAAGTGCATATATCTATGCTTATCTACGAACTATTACTTCTAGTGTGTCATTTATGTCAATCATATACATTCTATATTTGCAAAAAGAAAATATGTCCAGGCATTTATCATACTAAACAATGAGACATCCGTAGAAAAAGATATTTTGTGTTCGTATTTAAAGTCCTCCACTCCTACAGCCATGGAATAGAGTTTTTTTTCACATTCAAATTCATTTCTAGTGTGATATTACTTCTAATATATTTTTCTCATATCCATTTATAATTTTCTACTAGAATTTGTATCAACATCTAGTAACCATTGTAACGCAGTGTGCCTACTTCCAAAAATAGCAGGGTTCAAATACTTCCTTGTAGGGGTTACGCTAGGTAGCCGACTATCAGCATTCAAATACTTCCAAAAATAGCAGGTCTTTCAACATGGAATTGAGCAAAAATCCAAGTAACTTACCCTACTTAAAATGAGAGAAGGATTCACTATTTTTTATTTGTATCAACATCCATATATGTATACATATTTAAAGACGAGGTAGGATGCGATAGTATTTACATATGTTCGATATCCATCTGTTTATCCTTCCTTAGTAAATCTACATGCAATATACTTGTGATAGATGCATGACTTATAGTTTCAATCTATTAGCCATTACATCTTACTTTTATTCTAGAAGGCCATTACATCTTAAATATCCATATTCAGTAAATATGCATAGCATGCAACAATTCGCTTGACTTATAAGTGGGAGAAGACAATTATCATTTTTCGACTGTGAAGTGCAGGCATGACACTACTGGTAGAGATGAACATGAGACATTCGCTTCAAGTCAAGAGATGAAGAACATCTAGTTATTTAGACAATTATCATTTTTCTGCTGTGAAGTGCAGGCATGACACTGCTGGTGGTGATAAACAAGAGAAATTTGCTTCAAGTCAGGAGGGGAAGAACATCAAGTTATTTTAAATCAACCCCTCATTTGTATCTATCATGAAATCAATCTTTGGTTTATATAACATAAAAACAAACTTACAGCATGGAGAATGCTTAGAAGTATTTCTTTGGAAGCCTGACCGGTGATGGCCTTTTTCAGTGCATCAGAAGTCAATGGAAAATGAGGCCCACCAGAGATTAGTTCCCCCAGACGCAAGAAAGGAATCACCAAACTAAAGAATACCACACAACAAGAAACCTGAATTTGTGATTAGTAACTGCGCTATCAACATAATGTTACTCTAGATTTGTGTATACTTGACTACCATAGATTGAAATAAAATATCCAAAACACCATCCAGTATGGGTGTTGTTAAGTATTTTTATAAAAGACACAAATATGAAGAAACGTGTAAACATTATGCAAAAATATCGTGTAGGCTCCTTCACAGATAAACAATCTTGGATTGGAATTTATTACATAGAGGACATGCAATTGGAGCTTTTCCTCATACCAATAGCTTTTTAGTATCAATTTTCCCAGTCAGAAAATCATGTTGAATTGTGTAATGTCTTTCTTACCATTTATTTATTAATTTTCTTATGGTCTGGAACAATTCAAAACAAACTACTTTTTCAGATCAGATTGGTTTAAAAGGGAGTGGTATAGGCACTTTGGATAGGATGGAACGAAGACATTGATGCGAGGGAATTCCTTTGGATGGAAAGAAAAAGAATGGATCTAGATGGAATAGGGCCAATAGGCTGAGGGAGATAGCAGATAAATTTTCTAATATTTTAGTTTACCTCGGCCTTAGAAATTGGAAAGAAAACCTGTCATCTAGGACAAGGGACGTAAAATATATTTACTAGCAATCTCACCCATTTACATCACTCCTTTTAGAAGCTGGCACTGTTAATCCCAATTCATCGCAAATATCCCTCAACACCACCCTGAGAAAAGGAGTTCTCTTTTTTTCTGCCTTTAATCATATTCTTTCAAACAAAGCTCGTTAACTAGCATGAACTGTAGAAGATATTCATCTTACCGTATGTTCCTACTCAAAGTTTTAAATTTGAACTTTGGAAAAAAATAGTGACAGAGAACAATAAATTATCAAAGATAGTACAAATTCACCCTGATCTCAACAGGAGTTGCAACAAAGTTAGCGAGCATCACAGCAGGAGCATGGCACCTATGTCTAAGCAGACCAATGGCTATACCACAAAGAAAACAGTCACACCTGTACACAAGAAAGAAGTTTGGTCAATCAAAATGTCATTAACGGAATATGATAAGAATTCGACTTCTTTTGAAAAGGAGAAAGGACCAAAAAAAACTAAATTAGCCGGTACAAGCTTGCAATGATTGGCACAAACCAGAAGTATTTTTGGATATATTAATATTTAAGCTGTTCAATCACTTTCAGCGTATTTGGAAACTAAGCATAATCGACCCAGTCCAGCAAAATTTTCTTATTCTTGGTATATGATTTTTCTTATTCCTTTAAATGCAAAATATCTATTCTGCTCGTCATTACTTACATGCAGTGAATGTAACAATATCGGCTACCACAAATTTCCTGAAAGTAAATACCTAATTTAGACAAGTTCAACAGTTTAAGGTTTAGCAGATGCATATCATACACATGATGTAACATAATCCCACTTCATTTTCATCAATTTCGGAAAAAACTCATGGGCATAACTTATCAAGAAACCGCTTCCCAAGATCTTATTCTACATGCAGGATATCTTTCCCCATGCAATTGGACAACAAAAAAACTTAACAAATGTATTCTGGACAATAAGTAGCGATTCATGTTGAATGAACATAACATACCACATATTGGGAACAATCCCAAGGTCACACCCAATGCAGAAGAGAAAGACAGCTCCTTCGGTTCAGCTCCCTGCCAAAAGCACCAGTAAAACAAAAATCGTGAAGACCTATGGTCGTCGCATCAAATCTGCTAAATTTATAAAATTTTCCAACTATCGGCCAACATTCCGAAGCAGCACGCTAAGCATCTAGGGTGTGTGTTACAGTTTCTTACCGTTCTATCATCAATCGTAAGGTTTAAAAAAGACTAACATCATTGTTGAAGCTCGATTGAACATGGTTAATTGAATATCATGGAAAACACGAATCGCAACAGTAGGGAATGGAAGATCAGAGTAACAATCGTTGGCGCAAAAGCAATTGCCTTCTGATGATCTGGAGAAGAGGGTCCGCTGTCTTCCTCTTGAGCCAAGACAACATCCCGACATCGCCAAACTGGCATTTCCCCGATCGATCGCGCAGGAAATCAGGAGAAAGGAACCAACTTTGCTAGTCGATTCGGCATCTGGAGACAAACCGGGCGCAACAAACATCTCCGGGATGATCGGATTTGGGGACAGGTACCCAAACGAGAGAAACCCTGGAATGTTGGCGGACGTAAGAACAAGCCACTTTGATCAAAGGGGATGGAATCGCCCCCTTTAAACTTTAGGTACGGAGATACATCTGAAATGTTAGTTGGATTTGGTTCGTGAAGAGTGGCTCGGAACTGTAGACCTCGTTGGACGTATGTTTTTAAGTTTAATTATTACTAAGAGCCGTCTTGGTACTTAAGCGGTGGAGCCTGGAAATAAAAAATCGTTGTTGTTGCAGTGATAGTTGAGTATTTGTGCAATATTAACGTTTAGAGATAATTATGTAGATTGTATATAAAAAATAAAACTTATGATATAGTGAATATTTGCATAGAAATCCATGTGATAATATATGAGTTTATGTCAATATCAAAGTTGAGGTCAATTGCACTTTTAAGAGTTGAGTTTTTTATTATTTTTGGATGCAGATGCCTCTCCTCCATGAAAATCATTGAAATAAAAAGTTTATTATGTACATTTGATCTTATAATTATGTTGTAGTGGTTAGTAAATTATAGGAATTTTACAATTACATCCTGATAATTACTAATTTCTATTCAATGTGGAAAGATGGTATGGTGTTGCTTTTATGATTATGAATTGAACAATTGGTAAATTTATGATTATATCATTCCTTTGCTTGTTGTCCAAAATTATATAAAAAAATGTTGTAAGAGGTGTAATAAAGGTTGAGAATGGAAAAGGCAATAAATAATTTTTTATGATTTTATCATGTTCACATCTAGTCCTAACAGTTAGTGATTTCCTCGTGAAATTTAAATAGGAGTAATTTGTAAAATAATAAAATGCCTAATAATATTTATGGATTTTTACACCCATAACCCTGAGTAATACCACAATTACAATCGTAACACTGCATAATCATGAATTACATGAGAAACCCTAGATAGTCAATCCGTCTCACACTCATAACCATCCGTTAGTTTAATATATAAGTCAACTATATGAGTGAGTTAATCTAACCCATATACGGCTAGGATTAGCCAAATAAAAAAATCAAAGGAGGAAAATAAATAACAAGCTTGTAGGGAGGGTTGCTTGCTACGGGATGCGGGTGGGAGGGCAACTTCACAGAGGCGGATTCGGTGGGGGAGGGGGGCTTGCTGGCGGGGGCGCACGGGGGGATCGGAGGGGGGGGGA